>CAEFZX010031290.1:0-181140 GCA_903066825.1 Alfaro cultratus | reverse complement strand
CTGAAGGATTTGAGGTGGTAACAGAGACAGGAGAAAAATTAGTCTGTAAGCTTAATAAGTCACTTTATGGTCTGAAACAGTCAGGAAAAAACTGGAATAAAATGTTACATGATTTCCTTATTGAAAATGATTTTGTGCAGAACCCTGCTGACTATTGTGTTTACAGTAAAGAAAATGAACATGAGAGAGTGATCTTGATTATTTGGGTTGATGACCTTATTATTGCAGCTAGTGATGATCAAATACTCAAAAGTGTGAAGAAAATGTTGGCTGCTAAGTTTAAAATTAAAGATCTTGGAAAACTTAAACATTTTCTAGGAATTGATTTTACACAGAACCATGGTGAAGTAAAAATGAACCAGAAAAGATACATCATGAAGATCTTGGAGAGGTTTAACATGACTAACTGCAAACCAAGGTCAACCCCATGTGAAAATAAAATGAAGTTTGACAGTGAAGGTCAACCTGCTGATAATAAAAGGTATCGTGAAGTAGTGGGGAGTTTGATCTATGTAATGATGAGCACTAGGCCAGACTTGAGTTTTATTGTCAGTAAGTTGTCACAATACTTGTCTGAACCAAAAGAACAACATTGGATTGCAGCAAAGCATGTATTGAGGTATCTGAAATGTACACTAAATCAGGAATTATGCTTCAAGAAAAATGATCTAAATCTTAAACTTGTGGCATACTGTGATGCAGACTGGGCAGGAGACCAGAAGGACAGACGGAGTATGACTGGTTACTGTTTTAGTCTATCTGAATCTGGACCCATTATTTCCTGGAAGTCTAAAAAGCAATCCACAGTTTCTTTATCTACATGTGAAGCTGAATATATTGCTTTGACTGCTGCTGCACAGGAAAGTATTTATCTTGTGAATCTAATGAATAGAATGGACTTTGGACGTAAATATGCACCTGTGACCATTTTTGATGACAATCAAGGTGCAATTGCTCTTTCTAAAAGTCCGGTCTATTGCCAAAGATGCAAACACATTGATATTCGATATCACTTTATTCGGTCAGCACTCGGTGATGGAAAAATAACTCTGTCTTACTGTCCAACAACAGAAATGGTGGCTGATATTTTAACAAAGCCTGTAACTAAAATGAGAATGGACAAATTTACATGTTTTGTCTTTGGTATGTAAATGCAAAGCAATGAAATGTAAATGTATTATGTCAACATAAGAACAAGTGGGGGTGTTGGGTCTTGTTGTTAATGTTCTTGTTGATTTCCTGTTATGGGCGGAGTTTCATACAGGTGGGCACAATCTGCTAATAAAAGGCCACCGGCTGCACTGCACTGCATGTCAGGCCAAACTAAACTGAGGACTATGTCTTTTTCCTTCATCGCGACCCGGCATTTCCAGCCCTTTAATGATGGCAGCGTCAACATAAGCGCTTGTATGATTTATGCTCAAATCTCAGCAATTATTGGATTTATTTGAAAAAAAATCTTATTACACCCTGTTGACATTTCTTTTGCTGTCCTCGTGAGATATTAAATGAAGGAAAGTTGGTGTCTTGTAACCTCATTTCTTTACGTCAGTCTTTGAGCACATCATAGTACAGAAGGCCTATCAATCCAAAAATATTGATATTGCCAATATCGGATCCAATATCGGATCAATACTAAAGTAGCAAGAGATGCCGGTGTGGTATCGAATCGACACCAAAATATGCAGTACAACATACTTTTACATCATGCAAAATAAAAACTAATTAAAAAATAATAAAAATAAACAAATTAAATAAATAATTTAATTTTCAATAAAATAAAAAAAATACCCCCAGTGATACAAACTTCTAAACAACCATTGAAAAAGTCGACGACTCAATTTTTTAACATAAAAAGTTTGACATGAAGCAACCAAAACGGCAAAGCCATAAAAAGCCAAAGAGGTGAAATAAGATCCCCCCAACCTGTGTCATGTATGTATTTTTGTATATTTTTAGACGCGTTCTCTGACCGTGGGGAGGATGAGGTCCCGACTGAAGGAACGTTCTCTGGCCACAAGGAGGCAGTGAATGCCCTCCAGATCCACAATGGGCTGCTGTACACGTGCTCCGGAGACCGAACCGTCCAGGCCTTCGACCTGGTGGTGGGTGACCGTTCACTGATACGCTTCCCATCATCTCTGTCTGGAGTCCCAGGAGTTAAATGGAGTTCTGTTGTTGCAGAGCCATAAATGCGTAGGTGTGTTTGAGGGTCACAGCTCCAAAGTGACCTGCCTGCTGGTGTCCGCGGCTCCATCCCTGCACCATCGCCTTTACTCCGGTTCCAGTGACCAGACCATCCGCTGCTACAGTCTCAAGGTCAAATCTGTTCTCATCTGACTTTCTCGTTTGGAGCCCCTCTTAGAGGCTGATGTTTCCCTGCTCAATGTTTTCTACAGACGCGAGAGTTTGAGGAACAGTTCTCTTTGTCCGACCGAGTCCTCTGCCTTCACAGCCGGTGGAAGACTTTATATGCCGGACTGGCAAACGGTACAGTGGTGACCTTTAACCTTAAGGTAAGGAAGACAGTGTCACATGTATTTAACTCTTTGAATCTCTCTATTGGTTCTGATCTGCTTCCATCTAATGCTGATATTTCAGATTTTTGTTTCTGGGGGAAAAAAAAGGAAAAATTAAAGTTACCACTTTACAGTTATGTAAGGCTGCAACTAACAATTATTCTCGTAATCAATTACTAATCAATTATTCTGACAATTAATTAAAAAATTGGTACATTTTACAGATTTTTCATTTAATCACTTACACCATTTTTGTACAACACTAGAAATACATTTAAAAAATGCAATTAAACAATTCAATTCCTTATTAATTAAGAAAATAAATATTGTATTGCCTAAAATGTAATAGCAGCTTTCCTTTAGTAAACCTGAACCGGGTGAAGCTAAAACTTTGCCATTGAGGAGTTTTTGCTGAAACATATTTACAGACAAAGGTGTTTTTATCTTAAATGTAAAACTTTATTTTTTCCCATGGTTTTGGTTTGAATATAACCAAATATAAGATCTTTTTCTTCGGCAAATGGCCTTTCCTCAGTCTGTATACTCAAGAAATCTATAATTAATCAGTTACTTAGTGGATGAGTATTTCAATAATTGATTAATCACAATTAATCCAATTAATTACAATTAAAACAGTTATTCCCAATTACTCACCATTAGCACAATTAATCACAATTAATACAATTAATCGTTCCAGCCCTACAATTACACACCACACTTTTTTACCTGGTTACACAAAAGACATTCAAGTTTTCCCTCTTAGTACTTGATTGCATTTTCATCTTGCCGAAGCTCGTCTGTGTGTGAAATTGATGGAAAACGGCACGCCTCTCCGCCAGCTCGAGTTGACCGGGTTCACGTCTCGCTGCTCATTGTTTAGACAAACAAGCAGATGGACGTGTTCGAGTGCCACGGGCCGCGCGCCGTGAGCTGTCTGGCCTCGTCGCAGGAGGGGGCCCGGAGGATCCTGCTGGTCGGCTCCTACGACAACACCATCAGCGTGAGAGCGGCCCACAACGGGCTGCTGCTGCGGACGCTGAAAGGCCACACCAAGAGCGTTCTCTGCATGAAGGTGGGTTCAGGGCTGCAACGGGGAGAAATCCATCACAAGAGAGGAAAAAAAACACAAGTATGCTGCTCAGCTAAACTTTTAACAGCCTCCTCCATCTTGTTTCCCCTTTCAGGTGGTGAATGATCTGGTGATTAGTGGATCCAGTGATCACTCGGTCTATGCTCACAACATCCATGTGAGTTCATGTCGTGGTTCTTATGTTATTTAAGGTCTTTTTTTGGGGTGGAGACAGAAGGATTATCAAGTAGTTTAAATATTTGATTTTTATTCTCTGTGTAACAAAAAAAAAGACGGGGGAGCTTGTGCGCTCATTTAAGGGTCACAGCCATGCTGTCACCGTGGTGACCGTCATCGGGAAAGTGATGGTCACAGCCTGCCTGGACAAAGTGGTCAGAGTTTACGACCTGCAGGTGTGTACGCCCTAAAAACCACGCTAAAACATCGCTCTGATGAACTGAAGGAATTGCCTGTACTTCAAATTGACATTCAGCTGACAGGAAACGCCGATTGTCTCCTCAGTCTCAGGACCAGCTGCAGATCTACGGTGGATACAGTGATATGGTGTTGTGCATGGCCATCCACAAGAACATGGTGAGAAAACAAACATTCCTTATTTGGAACGAAAGCATCTCATTTTAATCTTGGATGTGTTTGCAAATGTATTCATACCACTTGAAGTTCTTCAAATTTTGTCTCATATCTTCTAAGAGTTCAATGTTTGTTTTAGGGATTTTTATGTGACAGAGGAACAGAAATGACTGCATGACTTTTAAATGGAAGGGATTTATGATTTTCAAAACTGTTTTCAAATCAAAATCTAAAAATGGTGGCATGCAGTTGAAGCGTTTTGAAAAATATGTGAGGAAATTAAAGTGATTTTGTGAAATATTGAGTCCCATCATATTTTTGATGGGTTGCTATAGATAGACAGACAGATAGACAGACAGATAGATATCTATCTGTAGATAGATTGAAAAGATAGACGTGTTTAGCAAGCCTCAATGTTAAAAACACATACATTTGTGATAAAGACACATTAAGTATTAATAAAACCCTCATCAGACTATAGTGCATGTAAACTGGGATCAGTAGTGTGACATTCAGCATTTTGCTGTGTTTTGTCTGACCATATATATTACTTTTATTGTGTATTATAGAATGAAATTTCAATGCTCTGAAGTGGCCTAATAATTATTAGCTTCGTTCATCAGAGACATACACTTATTTATTTGAGTTGCAGATTATATAGCAGGGGAGCACCTGTTGGTGTATCATGTTAAACCCCATTGAAATGCGTTGGAGTCACTGTTGTTTTCTATATTTCTTGGTCTCTGTGTTTGTTTCAGATCTACACAGGATGTTATGATGGCAGCACGAAGGCCGTGAAGCTGAACCTGACGCAGAACCACCGTTGCTGGGTAAGATACGGCGACATCTTATATGTGTATATTTCATTTTTCTCTCTGAGCTTATTATGTGAGTAGTTGGATGTTATAATCGGTTGGTGTACAGTGAGTGATTTTTGTGTTGACAGTGGCACGGCTGCCCACTGGTGTTCGGGATGATGAAGCATCTCCAGCAGCACCTGATCAACAACCACACCAGCGCCAACTTCCAGACCTTTAAGTGCCGCTGGAAAAACTGTGAGGAGTTTTTCAGTGTACGCAACAGCAACAAGCAGGTAGAGAAACCAGCAGCAGGTTTCTGACACTTTCAGGTTCTTGCTAGAATTGCATTATTTAAAATGACCAATCCTTTCAAACAGGAAAAACATTTGACTGAAGTGAATAAAGGGCTATTTCTTTGTTCTTCTTTTAACATTTGCACAAATCTAATTTGCTCTAACAAACATCTGGACTGTAATAATTTTGAATAAATGCAGATTTATGTCTTCAGCGACATCTTCATTTTACAGAATCCCAACAATAGAAATTGGTGAAAAATCTTAAGTGCAAGGCGGAATCTCCCCGCTGTGGGACAATAAAGGATATTTCTGTTCTAAAACCCAGAACTTCAAGGATCTAGAGATGTGAAAGTAGTGAGTTAGCTTTTTTTAATACATTTGTAATCTGTGTGAAACTCAAAAACCACAGCAATCAGTGAGTTCGATCCAAAAATCAAGTTTTGATGTGACAAACCACAGGTACAAATTAGTAAGAAAAGCTTGCTTGTTTGTTTTTTTAGAAACACGTTTTCATGTAGTAAAATGAGAAATAAGTCTAGAAATTCAAATCTTTGAATTTAACCAGGGTTCCTGCAGGTTTGAGCCAACCAGCACTAACTTTACACTTACCCATGATCGATGCAAAAAAAGAAAAACTTAACTAGTTCTTTGGAAGGGTATAATAGCAGCTAGTTACCTGTAGCTGCAACAATCTTGAGTCGCAGAACCTAGTGAAAATGTCTGTGTGACTCAAACTTTCGCCTGACAGAAAAGTCTTACGAAATTTTTTTTAAATAAAACTGCATATGCGAAATTAACTAGAATAAAAAAAGTATAAGACCTATGATTAATGTACTTAAGGCCAAATTAATTTCTTTGAATTCAAGACATTTTAAGGCCTTAACTTTATATACACAAATGTAAGACTTTTTAAGGATGCAGATACCCTCTTTACACTTTTTAAACGCGCCTCCTTAGATCCCGAAGCAGTTATTGATTAATCGATTGATTCTTAGATCTAGAACCATCTGAGCAACAACAGAGTCAAGACTGTAACATCCGTATCAGAGGTTTCATTGTTTCTAGACTAAACTGGAGAAAACTGTTGCCTTACTTGTAAGGCTGAAACTAACAATTATTTTAGTAATAAATAATTAAATTCCTTTTTAAAAAGAAATATATTAATTTCATAGCCTTAAATGAAATACAGTAGCATTTCTCTAGTGGATTTGAACCGGGGGAAGCTAAAGCTAGGCCTCTTGAAGAGTTTTGGCTACAACATATTTACATACAGAGGTGATTTTATCTTAAATGTATATACATTTTGGCTTAATTATGGCTCTGAGTCCGTTTACTCCAGTTAACGATTACTAAATTGACGATCATTTCAAAAATCGATTCATCCTGATTAATCGTTTCAGTTCTGATTTCTTTCTTCGACATTGATTGACGCCTTGTGATTCAATGAAACCAGCTTTGAGTGACCAGATTAGTGTTTCATGATGTTTTTCTTCTCGCAGATGGTGACGCTGCACATGCAGAAACATGCTGAGGAAGAGGCTGCAGCGGAGCCGTAAGGGGCCGATGGTGGGAGCGTATTTTCACTATTAGCCCCCCTCTCCCTCTCATCTTAACCCCTCCCTCATTTAACCTCCCATATTGGGCGGGGTATTTGTTCTCGGGACCTTCTACACCTCACCGCGCTCCCTCGGAGCCCGACGAGCGTTTGACGACTCCATCCTTTATGTCCGGCGTTGGAATCCAATCCCGGGATTCTGCCGCGAATAGGAAGGGCGGGTTGTGTTGTTTTTAAAATACATTCTCAGAAACACTCCTTCCTGTCCTTTTGTTCGACTGTCACTGACCAAAGCGAGAGAAAGAAACACGCAACGTTTTTTTTTTTTATTATTGATGAAGAAACTCCAGTGATGACCAGGTCTGTGGGATCTGTTACACTTTTTTTTTTTTTCTTTTCTTTGCAACTTTAACAAAAAATCTAGAATTGTCACTCAGATTCACTGTAATGCGGCATGGTTTGAGATGTTTTTAGAAGTGTGCAGTTGTGATGTGTTACATCGAGCGACCTGAAGTTACTTTTTCTTTATATTAAGTTGCCGTAAGCTCAGGTTTACGGCAGGACTGAGTGCGTTGTTACTGTGTAATCCCCTCGGCCGTATTTAGCAGTGTGGTTGGAGTTGATCAAGAAGATTTTGTTTGCTACAGTGACTTTTTTAAAAATTGTTATTTGTTTCTCACCCAGATGTCCATCGATCGTCTGATTTGAGAATGCGGTGGCGTTTCCTACTGTACGTTTTAATCTGCGTGGAGTTTCTCCTCGTTTTTTCTTTTGAAGGAATGTGTTACATCACACTGTTACGTGAACCTTGTTTATCAAGAGTGAAGTGAGGTTGTGTTTTATGTTTTTTTAATTATTATTATTATTTTGGTTTTGAATCGGAGCATTGAGCAGAAGGCACAGGAGCTTTATTTTCCACACCGGTGGTAGTTTTCTCATGGAGTGTGGATCTGGAGGGTGTTAAGAGGAGGTGTTGGACGGAAGAACAATGAAGGAAGAATAAAGTTTCATCTCACATGCCAATAGCCAAGTAACCGATAGCATAAATCGGCATTTTTAAAGGCAGTTTCCACCCATTTTTACCAGCACGACGTTCTGTTTATGCAAGTGTTCAGTTCACCTCTTACCTGGCATTCCTGAGTTTCTTCAAGTTTTTTCATTTGTTATCAAAGTTCTGAAGAACTTTTTTTTTTTTTTCAAAGAAGTGCAATCTAAGATGTTAATAATAAAAATGTGTGCAACATTAAAAAAAAAAGGTCTGTTGTCATTTAACAAAGACATTTTCAATCCAGACATGGTGCAAAGCAGTCAAACCAACAGCTACATATTTATTTATTGGGTTAAAATGATTAAAAATGTAGTACACTCAGTTGACCAAAGCTTTTATAAGTAAGCGCTGGGGGAAGGGGAAGTGAATCACAAAAAGCTGCAGTTCAACCCTTTTTGCCATAATGTTTCAAATCCATATTTCTGATCTTTAATCGAGCTTAAAAACTGAAAGACAGTCGGCGGGAGCGAAGTCCTGCTGAGGTGGAACAGAGGAGGCCTGAGTTTCTCCAACACGGAGAGAGCTGTATGCAACGTGGATCAGAAAAATGTTTACCGACAAAACTAAGTGATTAAAAAGAACTTGGATGAAAATTGAATATGAGAAATAGTAAGCCCAGGTCAGAGGGATGAATGGTATAAGAAGAAAACAAGTAAACATGATGCATGAGAGGGGCTCTGTGAGGTATTGTGACAGTAAAAAGAGGTTGGTTGTGTTTGCTGCCTGAGAAAAAGAAGAAAAAGTACAACAGGTGATGATGTCCAAAAAAAAAAGAAAATGTAACTGAAAAGAGACCGATGTGATGGTGGAAGGACGAGGGCAGAGGAAACAGAACGGTGGAGGTGAAGACGTCCTTTGGAGCTTCTGGAGGTGAGTTGATGTGGATGAAAGCCGACGGCGGTCAGGCTGAATACTGAATACTGAGGTAAAGGCTGGCAGGTCTGGTCCTCATGTGGAGTGAAGTTCACCGGGGAGAAGGTGGGCCTGTCTAGGCGTACATGGTCAACTGGAGCCACTTCAGACAGAGGGGGAAGAAAAACAGTTGTTTTTTTTTATAGAAATTAAAAAAAAAATCTTTCATGGTTCAAGTTGCAGTGCTGGAATACTTTTTCTATTTTTTTTTTCTGACCTAAGTATAAATGCACTACAGATAAAGAAGAATGTCAGCTTCAGTTAATTGAAAATGTAAAAATATAAGATTAATGTCAGAATCGGTGTTGTTACATTTGTGTCATGCTTAATTTGGCTGTCATGCTATATAGTGTGTATGCAGGCGTGATCATGGCTTCGTACCTCCAGGACGCTGAGTCTGATGGTTCCATCTCCATCCCGGTCAAACGCTTGGAAGGCCCCTGAGAAGGAAAACATTGAACTGGAAGTGCTGCTAAACATTTGTTAAAGCTGCAGTATAGAACTTTTTATTTTTTTTCACCTATTTGTTAAAACTGTCACTTTGCTGTGACTGTATGACATGAGACAAATAATAGGTGAAAAGAAAAGTCAAGCTTCTCTGCCTCCCTCCTGTGGTCCTACTGCCATCTGCAGGGACAACCAATCAGAGCCTGACTTACTGAACATGGCCTCGAGCCGAACCAGGCAGCTGATGAAGCTGTCGAAGTCGATGTTCATGTTCTCGTTCGCGTAGCGCATGGTGATGATGTCGTACAGCTGGTTGTTGAGACGGAAGCCTGGACAGGACATAAGACACATGGCTGTAAGGTGACAAGAACATTTAGAGGATGAGTTTAGGCTGCAGGTGAAGAAGAATCTCACAGTCAGTTTTTTTAATGTTGTGTTTCAATCTGAGTCATAAAATATTAGACATCATGCTCATGTTGTCACTATGAAATGAGATCCATGTGTTGAATAACTGAAACCTGATTACTGACTGTTTTTTTGTTGTTTTTTTTACATAATTTTCCACAAATATCAACACCCTACAGAAGACAATGTACTGTATACATTTTCTGATAGCAAGTGTGTTATTACCGTCTTCATAAAATAACAGCCTGTCATTTTTTTCCCCAAAAAGATAATTTAGGTAAAAAAACATTTCCTTTGACAAAAAAATGTCATTTTTTTGTTTTCCTTTAAAACCTGAGAAAATAAGTAACAAATTTCTTACAGTGGATGTCCAACAAAAATGAGAAGTTGCCTTTTTCAAAAGACAATTCTAGGTCTTGTTTAAATTTTCTAGTTTATCTTTTTCCCCCCCTTTCTTGTTGGATCATCACATGAAATCCTAATAAAACATTGAAGCAACGTGACACAATATGAAAAGGTTGTGCTTCTCTTAACTTCGGCAAACTAAACACGATTTCGTCCGGTGCCTCGTCAGCAACGACCCAAATGACTTCCTGTCTGTTCTTACCTGCGTCATTGACGGCGTTCCTCATCTCGTAGCTGTTGATGCTGCCGGTTTGATCGGCGTTATAATGTTTGAAGATTCCCTGGAAAACAGGAACATATGAATCATCCCAACCCAGCTGCTCGAAGTGAAAAATACTAGCTGAAAAATGAATTTTTCTTGACGCCAAGACTACAAAACAAACTGCTACTGCGTTTGATTCGGCTATTTATTCTAAATGAACATGAACGTTTCCCACCTGCCACTGCTTGATCTTATTCCACAGATGGATGAACTCCTGCAGGTTGAGTCTACCTGTCCCGTCCATCTTAAATGGACACGGTTAAGACCAAACGCCACACCATTGCATGCTTTTAATTTGAAATACAAGTCTTTTCTCTTTTCATTTTACCCTGCTGACTATCCAGGAATGACACCATGTGAGGCATTTAATAGGGAATGTGGGGGAGCATTTTCTCAAAATAGGGTGACAGCGGATCAGCAGGTATAGTTGTCGCTTTGCAGTCGAAAGGTTGTGGGTTCGATTTCAGCTTCCCTTTATCACATGCCAATGGGCAAGGCACTAAACCTAAAGTTGCCTTCCAGTCTGTTCTTCCCACAGCGGTATTTTATCCTTTTTCCTAATTAGGGCTGAAATGATCAATCGTGATTAATCGATAATTGAAATACTCGCTAACTAGTGATCAATTAATCATTAACTGGTTTACACAGACTAAGAAAAAGGCTGTTTGTTGAAAGAACAACATATTCACAGTGGTAATTAAGCCAAAACTGTACAAAAACATACAGGTTTTGAATTTTGAATTTAAGATTTAAAAAAAAACTCAAGTAGTATGGTTTTAGCTTCACCAGGTTCAACTTTTAAAAAATAAAAAAAGAGCACCTTTTGCCATACAGTTATTTATCGGTTAATCCAAACATTAACTGCGGTGACGTCAAGTCAAGCAGAAAAGCCTGAGCTTTTCACATGTTGATCTTAGAAGTATTATTTTAGCTGCAGATGAATCCTTTGCTACAAACGGTCCAGGGTTCACTAAGGGAATGCTACATTATTGTATTTTAGGCCATAAAACATTTATTTTCTTATTTGATAAAGGAATTAAATTGTTTGTTTGGATTTTTGGTGCATTTCTAATATTACATAAAAAAGGCTTAAATGGTTAAACAAAAGAATCTGCAGAATGTGACCATTTTCTATCCGGTTAATAGTCAGAATAACCGATAGACTAATCTATCAGTATTTTCAGTATTTCTGAAGTAATTGTTAGCTGCAGCCCTGTGTTGATTGTGTCAAACAGGAGCCAACTCCTCCAGGCTAAGCAGAGTTTTGGGTTAAATCCAGACGTTGCCCAGGCGCCGTCAGCGTCCGTCAGCATCCGTCACCGACCCGACCAAAGGGCCTCGGCAGGTTGCGTCTCCTGTGCACAACACAGCCTGCCTGATGCTCTCGATACAAAGGATACGTCCATCAGAGCTATCATGCTCCTGCAGCTCTCCAGGCTGAAGCCCTCCGTGTTCAGGTCCTTATCTGGAGGGAAAACAAGACGGGGGGGTAAAAAAATGTTTTAAAAGACGCCACATTTCTCGCAAAAGTAAAGTTACTTCTTGAACTTTGTCGCTTCTTACTATAAAAACGACCACAAACTTCAATGTGACCTATTGGAAAATCTCAACTATTGTAGGAGTAAACGCCTGTGTGACATGGCATTGCATCTAGATTTTAATGTAACTATAGATGGGACTCATTTATAAAGACATTCCCTTTCTTTAAGGGTTTCATTAAAACGTTGAATGTTTACTGTAAAAAAATTTTACTGAAAAAAAAAACGTGGCAAAACATTATATCCATGTTTAGATGAAAGCAAAATTTGTGTTAGCATGGCCTAGCCAAAGTCCAGACCTAAATCTGATACTCAAAAAATTGCTCGAGCTGTTCTGCTAAACAAGAACGAATAAATATTTCTGAGAGCTGCAAAATACGGTTCCATTGACTGGAGGTGACGAACACAAAAGCACGCCACACTTTCCAGATTTTGATTTTCTAAAAGAAATGCAAAAACGTACGTTCTTTTGCGTTCTTCTTTCGAACAGTCGCTACTTTCTGACGAGGCATCACGTGAAGTTCCAATAACACACAAGGTTTTGCGGTTGTGATGTATCAAAAATGTTGGACTTACGCGTGGTGATCACCCTGTTGAGAACGTTCCTCAGTTCATTGGATGTGATCTCCATGTCCTGAGAGGGAGAGAACGAGAGTAGGACTGATGCACAAATACACAAATCATGTGAGTTTCTGCTTCCCGTTTCTGCCCCGTCTGCACTCACGTCACCGGCTATCTCCTGAAAAATAGTCCGGAACTGCTGGTCCTCCTCGCTCTCCTCCCCCACCGAGGCCGGAGCCGGCTGCCGGGGAAACGAGGTGCGATAAGACAAAGAGAGAACAAAAAGAAAGACACGAGGAGATGAAATGTTGTCGTTCCAACCCAAAACGGTGTGAAGGCGAACTCAAGACTTACCACCGGATGGTCGGCTTCGATCCTGTTCTCTATCTCCCTGGGTGAAAACGGACAAACAGCAGTCACCACGCTGACACCAGCAGCATCTCATCTAGACCTGAAGCTACATGTTGGCTCTTCCTACAGCCAGCAGCTGTAGGATCCTCTCATCATTTTAAGCTTTAATGATTCATTTGAACAGTTCTTTTTCCAGGATGGAATGATTACACAACTTACAACTTCAGTGAGTTTCAGAAACTCAAATTGGGAAAACATGTTTGATTTTTAAATTTTTTTTTTTTATTTTGTGGATTTTCACTGCAAAGAACACAAAATCCCACAAAGTATTTTTGGTTTAGTTTCTTGTGCAAATATCTTAAAATAAAACAAAAGTAGCTTTTCAGCGAGAAATAGAGAGCTTGTTTTAAGTCAATCATTTCTTAACATTGGCAGATTATTTCAGTCATAACACTGGAAAAAATGTCTTGTTACAGTGGCTCGAAAAAGTATTCACACCCCACGAATGTTTCCATCAATATTGACTCTATTCAGCCGTCAGACAACTTCTGAAGGCAATTGGTCCCAATTCTCTGATTTTTACTTGTAAAAAATGTTTTGAATCTGCTTCACAATTGTATTCTACTGTCACTTTAAAATTCAAGGCAACATACTTGTGTCTCTGGTTGCAATGTGACAAAATATGGGAGAGTTCGAGGGGTGTGAATACTTTTGCAAGCCTCTGACTAAGTGAAACCAGAGGAACTAGTACTTTTTCATCAATATTCAGGAATTATTGACTTAAAACAAGCTCCTTTATGTTGCTGAAAAGCTACTTGTAAGTTAGTTTTGTCTTGTTTCAAGCGCACTAAGATATTTGCAGTGGAAACAAGACCAAAAATTCTTTGTAAAATGTTGTGTTTTGCAGTGTTCCTCTAATCTAAGGGTCAAAATGAACAAATATTCGGACAAACTTCTTCCAACAAATGCCAATCGATGCCATGCTTAACAGTTTTGCACTTTTTTTTCTTTTTAGCTTTAACAAACTCAGATGCTTCTAAACATACTTCTGAGCATTGAGCCCAAATATCTACATTTTTGGCCTCATCTTCAGAATAAAACCATCATCTGTCAATACAGGTTCATGAGTTCTATCCTATTTCTTAATATGAGGATGAAAGTTTAAACCTTTGACACACATTGTGTTTGACCACAAAAATGCATCCAGATTAGGTTTGGAAATGTTGAGCTCTACCAATTTAGCCAAACGTGTCAACTGTTGACCAGAGATTTACACCAGCATTACTGATAGGAACTGTGCACATCTATCCCTCCTGTTTGCCGCTTCGTCCTCCGGTGGTCTTCCAGCACCAAGTGGTTTGAACGTTTACCGGATCACGCCCATATCGGAAGCCGCTTGTCCTAAAAAAGATTCCATAACAGCTTCGAACTCGGGCCGATTTCTTCCAGTTCTACAAATCAAACTGGCGTTAAAATCGTTCGCTCTTGGGGCTTTTTTATTATTATTACTTTTTCTTTCCCACCCAAACATGTGGTCACAACCCAACAACACAAAGAAGCAGCCGGAAATCAAAACCGAGTGACATGCAGGAAGTAGGACCGGGTGCTGCTGGAAATGCTTAATTTATTTTTAAAACCTCTCTGATGAAGGTTGGGTTAGGATTTAACTTAAGATAAGATTTACAGAATTTAAATAATTCACTATAAACATGGCTGCTTTACCAGAGATGAGCCAATCAGTCAGGCAAAGACAGGAATCTGCCCTGATTTCTCTCTAGTCCTTAAATGCATCAAAGCGAACACCTACAGCCATTTTCTCCCTTTAAGCCAACAGCACATAATTTGATTCCCTATTTTAATATGTTCTTGAATGTATTATTTTCTGTAAAGGCCTGTAGCAACATTTCAGGAAGACTTTGGGAAAAGAATCCCGACGTCTGACACATTTTTAGCTCTGACACCTCCAGCAATACCCAGCCCTCTCCTGAACCATGAAAGAAACATCAGAAATATCAAAAAGTATGAGGCCTTTACCACTAAAAAAAAAAGGATTTACCCCCCGTTTGTCCTTTACCACGACAGCATGTGATGGCCATTGTAGATAGAAAAAAGACAGTAATTAATTTCCCCCCAAATATTGAGATTAATCTTAGAAACTTTATATAAAATCAAAGAAAATTTCTGAATTTCAAAAGTTGGACATTTGCAAGAAAATAACTGATCTCAGGAATTTTGCAAAAAAACAAACAAACAAAAAAAAAAACAACTTAATTTAAAAATAAAAAATGTTAACATTTTTGACTTTTGACACTCTGAGGCAGGGGAGTCAAACTCCAGTCCTCAAGGGTCGGTGTCCTGCAACTTTTAGATTTGCCTCTGTTGCACCACACCTGAATAGAATAATTAGGCCATTAGTAAGGCTCCGGAGAACTAATCTACACAAGGAGGAGGCAATTAAACCATTTTATTCCAGTGTTTTGTACCTTGCACATCTAAAAACTGCAGGACAGCGGCCCTTAAGGACTGGAGTTTGACACCTGCGCTCTGAGGCATCTGAAATTCCTGAGAACGATCTCAAACGTTCAGAGTTTCTTTTTTCTCACAAATCTTTGACTTTTGGAGTTCACAAATTTCCATGGCTTTTCCTAGGGATTTATTATTTTTTTTCTTCAGTTGTTTTGTCGGAAATGTATTCCTCTTTTTTTCTATCTACAGTCACCCTAACTCACCGTCGTTCTCTACGGACCTGTGTTTTGACTACATCACAGCCCCTGGGTCGCTCACTCACTCTGAGGTGTTCCTCTTTTCAGAGAAGACTCTCAGGATGAACTCCCCCTCCTGGTGCGGCTCGTACGTGGAAGGCACGATGACGTACTCGCCGGGGCTCAGGCGGAAGCGCTGCGTCACCTCCCGCAGGTTGATGTAGGACTTGGAGCGGGCCTTGGAGGAGTTGACCAAGAAGAAGTCCTTCTGCATGTGCTGCTTGTTTCCGTGCATCTGCAAAGATGAGCCGCAGCGACAGGTAAAAGCACGGATACTGAACAAAGATCAGGTTTAGACAATAATCCCTTTGGTAACCGATAAAAACGAATGCGGGATACAACTGAGGAATGTTTCGTTGACACCTTCCTCACCTCCTTTGGCACCTGTGGAGAGACACAAGCAGCAGTGGAAACAAATAGAACATTTATTATTTCAAACAATCAAATTCCATCAGTTCATATTAAAACAAACGTGGGTTTGCGTAAAATCCATCACCTCGTAAATGGCGAATCCGATGGTGAAGAGGTTGGCCCCCATCTTTCGCTCTTTTCGTCTGTTCTTCTGCATCAGGGACACCACGAAGGTGCAGACCACCTCGTTGTCGTCCGGATCGTCGTCCTCCTCCAGCAGGCGGAGGCGGTACTGAGGGTTGGTCCAGAAGGTGTCTGCAGAACATGAAGAACGATCCAACCTTCTCACATTTACATGAAATAAAGCTTCATGTTTGACCTTTTATGATTTTGCACTGATTTGCAAAAGCAATTCAGTTAAGCTCTTTATGTGGACAGACATTTTTTGATGAATAAAAAGCTTTATTCCACCTGGATAGTTTCTGCAGCCTCCGGCGGAGCAGCCTCTCACCCAGCGGCCCTCGTTCACAGAAACCGTCCACTTGTGGATCTTGTCGTCCTCGAGGGCGTCGGGTGTCAGGTTACAGATCTCAATCTTAGTGTAATTCTTCTTGAAGTCCTCAAATGACATCCTGAAGGACACCAGAAAGTACAACAGTCATCATGAATGAAAGGAAAGTCAAAAGTGCCCTTTAGAAAATTCTGTTGTTGTTTCAACAGCGTATTGTGTGTGTGGCCCAGTGCAACATTTTCTGTATTTAAAGTCCCCCAAATATTTTGTAATTTTGCCCGACAAGATAGCCTGTAATAAATCTCACCATCATCATGTAACTCACAAGGTGCCCTTATATTTTCCCACTTGAGTACCTAACTCCCAAAAATGTCTGTGCACATTTAAATAAAAGAAGCAATGGTAGTCCCATCACCGTCAAAAGATTTGCTCACCAGTAGAAAAATTCAAGTTTTGGAGAACTAAATCTGACAGAAATACAGTAAGATCGTCTGCATATGGCTGTGGACAACAGAAGTTATCTTAGCGACAAAGACTGGGTGCTTCAACCAATAATTAGTTTTTAGTCTTCAGCAGTTCGTATATTGGACATTTAAACATTTTTAAATCAATTGAAACATCTTAACGGCTGTCGCATGTTCAATAAGCCGACACTCACCAGAACTCTCCATCCTCTGCGCTTTGGTGCTGCAGTTTGTCTTTGTCAGCCTTAGAGAGATTCGCCCACTCTTTGGAGCTGTTGGAAATAACAAACAAGAAGATGTAAGTTCCTTAACAAGCAACCGAGGATAAAACCTTTAAGGAAAGTGTTCAACAAGCAAAAGAAATCCTCACTTGTCACTCCAGGGGCCGTTCCATTCCACCTGACCCCATGGGTTCCTGAGACGCACCAGACGAACTTTGTTGTCCTTGTGCTCAGAAGGTTTACACTGTTGTGATGCATAGAAATGGAAATAGTGAATCACATGCCGTGGAACCAAACACGTCAACGTGTTCCAGTTGAGCCGCCGGTTTTACCTCGTCCACCGCTGTCACGGAGTAGGCGTGACCCTTCACTAGTCCCGTCACCGTGCGGGTCTCAAAGCGAGCAGGAACCAGAGACTAAAGCCCAACATTGAGCAAAAAACAAGAAGAAACCAAGAGCAGAGGAAGAGAAAATATGAGAAAACATAAAAGCAACACACAGACTACACTTCTAACAAACAAATACTTCTGCGTCATACTCCAAAAAAGTCTTATCTTATATAGTCAAAGTAAGATAACAGTCTCTCACATCAATGGAGCAGCCCATGAGTGAGCCTCTCTCCAGGGCTTTCTTCATGATCTTATAAAGCTCTTTTGGAGCTTCCTTCATCTCGTAAAACTCTGTGACGCCTCCCGTGAAATCCTCCATGGCTTCCGTGGTGTTCCCGCCTTTCAGGGCCTCATAAGAGCCGTGAAGCCTAGACAAAGCAACAGGCGACAGAGATTCTCCGGTCACTTTTTCTCCTTTCAATTTAAATGTGTTTATTTAAAAAGGGGCAACATACATTGATCGATAAATAAGGCTAAATGCAAAAAAAAGCTAGTTGCCTTTTGACTTGGGGCTACACATGTAGGACTGGGTATCAAGCGCTTTCAAGTTCCGACTGAATGTCCCTCTAATTAGGCCTTTAAGCAATAACTTCAGATGCCATATGGACATAAAGGTCATTGTCTCCTTTACATGCTTCACCATGCTAACAACATCTCCTCAGTGCTACCCAGATTGAGTTGGAACACTGGACCAAATAACTTAATTTTGTGCAGCAAAACATCCAGAAATCAGAACATTTGTTTTGGTTTCCAGGGTTGTCGCTTGCTCCCCAACGTTAGTTCCCATCAAGTTTTCGCATCCTTCCTTTCTCTGTAGGAGTGAACTTTGATTGTTCTAATGCTTATTCAGACTTTGGGCTCATTACTGAACGTCCAGGCAAGTATGTGAACTCCAAACCAAAATTGTGTGACCAGGGCTTGACAATTGCTCACTTTTACGTTGAGTACGCCAATCGGAGCAGCTTGCGGTATTGCATTAGGCCACTGCCTTGCTAAGTTTCATCCGGTATGTAAATTGCACTTCCAAATAGTTTTAAGTTTCTAGGGTTGTTGCAAATAATTTCATGTCTTATTCAATGATAGCCACAGTTCCTATTGGCTTACTAAAACTGAAGCCTTTTCAGCAATGGACTCCCTCACTTCACTAGTTTGTTCTGAAGAACCAAGATGTACAATAACCACAACTTGGACATCACTTCTCTTTCCATGTTTCCAGCTTACTGAGACAAGGTTCACCAATCAGGAGGTTGCCTTAGCAAGTTGGCTTCCACAGACTTTTCCTTAGTGGGCCAGACAGCCTGTATGGTGGGAAGATCATAAGAAGAGTTTATAAGGAAGAGCACCCCTAACTCCTGGAGATACTAGCAACCCTGTTACGCCTGAAGCCTTTGTGTTAGAGAAGAGTAAGATCTGACAAAAGCTGACCACACCACAAAGATTCCCTCTTAGGTTTTCTAAAAAAAAAAAAAACATTTCAAATGTCTTTTTTGAGCTATTTAGCCATTAGCAACATTTGGTAAGCCAGCATGTTGCCTTTACTGTAAGATCTGTAAATCTGCCTGTAACTTCTTCTGTACTTTATCCAAGAGTTTAAAGCAACAATTAATGGTGAGACACGATTAAAAAACATTGATATAGTTAATTAGAAGCTTTCACAGCCCCAACAATCCCGTCTTTATCCATTGAAGCTTCCAGGTTTGTTCCAATACCTTTGGCATAAGAGGCAACATACAAATAGACTACATTAATAAAGGTTCATAATCTTACATCAGCATGGTTTCAATGAATTAATAAAGAAATTCCTGACACAGTGCAAGATAGCTACTAGATATAATCACTTCATAAACAAAACACATCCAAACTTACATACCTAGAAACAAAAGAAATCAGTAAATGTAGACTATATGCAATAATGAAAAGTGATAAACGCAGTACAGCAGCTGAAAGCACCTCGTAACGCCTCTGCTCTTTTATACCAAGGTATTACGACTTACTTTGCGTAGGCCTTCTCCAGCAGGGCACTCCAGAACTCGTTTCTCTCGGCGGACTTAGTGAAGACCAGCTGGTTGTTGAAAGTCGGGACGCGGTCGTCAATGACGACGTCGACCCAGTCACCGTAACGCCAGAACTGAAATATAGAGAATCCAAAAACATGAGATAGATGACAATGTCTAAGTGTGTATGGTGATCCCTTCGTTACTGGTTCTCCTTTTGTTTTTTATTGGACTTTGTGATCACGGTACCTTGCTAAAGTACTTGTAGCTCCCACACATTTATATTTTGTTACATTACAAAAAACAAAGTTAATTATATTTAATTTGGATTTTATATGACAGACCAAGACAAAGCAGCAGTGGAAGAACAAAGAAACACGATTTTCAAGCATCTAAAAAGTGTGGCATGCATCAGAGTCAAAACCTTGTAGAACCATGTCTCGTTGCGATTACCGCTTTTAGCCTTCCTGTCCCGGCTTAAATTCTTGTCTATTTTTCTCCATACAATAGTTCAAGATGAGTCAAAATAGATGGAGGACATCTACAAATATAAATTTCCACATCTTGCAGCAGATTCTGACCTGAATTGAGATCTGGAGACTTTGACTGGACCACTGAACACACAGAACAGTGTATGCTCAGGACTCTTGTCCTGCTGGAAAGCTGGGCACCATATGATTTTCTTTTCTTACCACTCTTTTTAAATGCCAGCTCTGTGGCACTTCTAAGTGTTAAATTTTCTCTAACAAACTTCTACTAAAGAACAACTAGGTTTTGACTGAAATGGAATAATACACACTTATAAATAGACTTCTGAATGCAGTTTATTTAATGGGATCAAAGTAAAACAGGCTAAATGCAAGACAAATATTTCAGTAGATGATCAGACCTGGAAGTGAAAGATGCCGGCATAATTCTCAGAGAAGCTTTGCTCCTGGGGAACAACTCGATAGAGGAGTTTCTCATTCAGGGTGAGACAAGCAATAGCGGCTAACAACCAGCAATCACCTAAACAGAGAAAACAAACATTGAACAATGCCCGAAGGTAAAGAACGTTCTGAGCCACAACTTCTACCTGTGACTATATTTAGCCCAGAATATATCGATAAGTTTTGTCCCGCAGGAGGGAAAGTTTTCTGCTAAGTGCTGATCGTTGTGTTTTTGTAACCGTCACACGAGAACAATGTGCATTTTTTTCTTTTACAACAGGGAATGATCAACAGTGTCTGCCAAGACTTTTGTTCCCTTTGGTCCCCTTTATTTGTTGTGTGAGCGGAACAACAATGGGAAGTGCTGCCGGTTGGATTCCCTTGCAAAAGAGTAAGCACAAAACGGGGAGGCTGCTGCAGGCAGAGAGGCCGTATGTAGGGGATACCTGGGGTGTGAAATAACAGACTTTTTTTTTTTTTTTGTGTTACTTTTGAGAATACAGATTGTTGTTGGAAACCGTTGCAAAAATCGTCGCTCATTTTTATGCAATTTTGTTTCAGCCAAACAAACGTCAAAAAAACTGTCCTTCCAGCTGAATCTAGTATTTAATCATCTATAGAGGCGAAGAGCCGCTGCACAAGCAAGAGCAGTTGGTGTCAGATTGACTTTTACTAATGCTTATAAACAAATAAAATAATTGAAATTTTCACATGCATCAATTAAAGTTCACTCTGTTTTTGTTTCAGGAGAATTTTGAAATTATTTCTGTGATTCCAAATTGCTGCCCCATTTTGAAACCTAGAAAGCTTTAACGGATAAAATCAAACTTTTTTTGTTGTACAACGTTTAGCCCCCACGTTATCTGCTATAAGTCTTGCTCTCGCTCGCTATCTCCCAGCCTGAATAAAATGCAAACATGTCTAAAAACGGTTTATTTTTAAATAGCTTCTTCTTATCATTTCTGTGCTTTCTATGCCATCTAAAAAAACCAGAATGTTGAATTTTTCAACCAGCGAGCCACCGTCAAATGCCAATAAGGCAAAAACAATAAAATCAGATTCCCGGCGTTTCAGTTCAACTCTAAAGAATTAAATAAATTCGTCTTTTGAACGTCATCTTTTGAAAATATAGGGAGAAGCACAAGACTTTAAGACTGAGTGGAGACCCGCTGATGTTCCAGATGTGTTTTTAAAAATCTAACAAGACAGAGTTTACCAAGATCTCCCTGACAGATGTCTGTCCTACTCGCTCCTCCGACAATGAACTGAGGACTTTCACTGATTTCCTGCGAAAACAAAACACAAAAGAAAGTTAAACTCAGGTTAAAAATGTATTATAATGGACGGTTTAATATGAAAGACATTCAAAAAACAGGTATAAAGCCTCTTCTTGGACAGCTTCACTTGTTTCTTCTCAGGTTGGACAAAATCCCAACATCATCTCGCAAGTTTGCAGATTTTTCTTTTCTTTGTGTATAAAAATAAATCAAAAAAATCAAGTCCTACCTCCCAAATGTGGTCCACCCCATCTTATTTTCAACTTTGTGCGATTGCCCTTCCGCCTCCCAACCCGACCTACCTTAGGCCTCTTCCAGACGATGTTCTTGACCTTGTTGGACTTGTGTCCGAGCTCCTTGAAGCCCAGAGACTCCACTGTGGCGGGGAAAGCTTCATCCTCAAACAGAGTCTTCCTCTGCAGGTAGTCCTGTTTCAGGGTGTTGTAGTCCTGGCCGTTGAACCGGATGGGCTTGTTCAGGGACCCTTCCCCGTCTCTCCTTTCTCGTTCCCGGATCAACCGGTCGCAGAAAAAGCCAGATGGCGTGTATGGCATCTCCACTCGGCAGACCTTCAATTTTTTTGTGAGGTGGGAGGAAAAAAAACTGGCCCTGGTCACCTGTACGAAAGTCTTACAAGCCAAAAAGACCCTGGCATAAATCCAAACGGCTGTTATCCGATTGGTTGTTCCTCTGCGTGACGTTTCCCCCCTACCCCCTTCGTCACACACGGCGTGAAAGAAACGTTCACCTTTGGGCGGCCGTTCACCTGGACGCACAAACGCCACAGACTCACGGACCACATCGACTGTTTTGCTGCGTTCCCATTGGCCAACGCTCCCCCTGCCATCATTGTTGGGTGACACAAAGGCCAGAGGGCATGGAAAGAGCGGCTGGTGGATGCCCTGCCTCAGCAGAAGGCATTCAAGCCCTTTAAACCTCTTCTCAATGGAGCTCAGCGTTGAGCAGCCTCAGCACAACCACAGCAGGCTGACGCTGTGACGGGGAGCAACACCCGAGTTATATTCTCTTTAAAGTTTCGTCACTATACCAGATAACACATGTTGACGATAACGGAAATGTTGGTAAAGTCATCATAGTAATGATAACACAAAGCGGACTTATTCATAGGAATATCGTTGTTTTATTTTGCGTGCCGACTAAGAAGGAAGTCTGCGACTTGAAGATGGGATTGAAATACAAATTAGATATATTTTACTAAAATGATCACTGGCTCTCTGACATTAGGGAGTCATTCATCAATACGAGATAAAGTGTGGTTGAAGCTTATTGACCGACAGATCCTCAGTTTGTCAGAATAAGCGTACGCTACCTTATAATTTTCTTTTAATTCTCTTGAACTGATTCCCTTTTTTGTATGGAAGACGTTTAGGGCCACTGAAAAAAAATAAGAATTCTGACTTTTTATCTCATTAAAGTCAGAAATGTGAGGAGAAAATTTTGAATTCTGACATTAAAGCCAAAATTATCAGAAAAAAATATCTTAATTATGAGCTTAAAGTCTTAATTCTTCTTCTTTTAATTCTTAAAATGGAAAGAAAAGGATATAAGGAACAAAGTGACATTGCAATATGAAAAAAAACAATTTTCAACAGGTGATGCCTTAAATTAAGCTGCTTTTCTGATTTCTTGTTAACAATTAACCGGACTGATCTTACCTCTTTTTGTGAATCCTACAAGTATGTTTTTTTTATTTTTTTTTATTAGCAAGTTATTCTAATTGTAAGAGCTGGAAAATATCAGAAAATCTTGTTAGTAAATATTGTGATGTTCAATATTAGCTGCCATGTATGTCTATTTTCTTCTTTCCTCTCTTTCTCACCCGTCACTTTCATCACTGCAATCGATTCTCAATAAGCTCTATCTGGACTTTGACTGAACCATGATTCAAAACTATATATCATTTACCTTCCTCTTCGCATTATGTGCTACTTTGTGTTAATATTTCACAAAAGCCCCTTTACATTCTAGTCAAGTTTGACATTTTAAACATGATAACATTAAAGTTAGGATGAGGATTTTTGCAGGAGAGAGTAGATTTAGCTTCTGTACTTCAAAAATAACATTTGATCCGAAAATTACTTCACTAGTCAAAATCTGAACATGAAAAGAGTTAAAATGATTACAGTAATGTAAAATCTCCCACACCTTGTTGATATTTGTCTGCATTAGCAACAAAACTGTTGCAGTCACATTCATTAAGTCAAACATTGCCCCATTCAGCCGACCAAATTAGCAGCCCTCGTATTCCTGACTACTCCCATTATGGGAATACGCGATCAGTGCCAAAGGAAAAGCAGCCAGAGATTTCTCCAGGATCAGTTGATTTGTATGTCCCAGTCAATCGTCGCTCTGACGTTCAGGTTGTTCAGTTTGAGCTTGCAGCAGGCTTCCAGAAACTCAAAGGAAGCAGAGATGGATTTAGCACCTGGAGAGAAAGTCAGAACAAGCTTTGAATTAAAGCAACTTTTAAGGCAAGAAGCTTACAAAACTGACTTAACAATAGCTGTGTTTCCATTGATCGTATGACTGGAATTACGAAAATGAATTTGGTTAATGGAAATGCGCCCATTTCAAAAAAGTTCAGCATTTCTGAATAAAACAAGCAACCGATTGAAAAACTTTCACTAAAATGTTTTTGCGCTGTGATGAGGTGTTTTTTAACAGTATCGAATTGGTGTTTTTCGCAAAACTGGCATGGAAGCATTTTTTTTAGCATCACACGAGTCACGTGATCGACAACCAGATGTTACTACTGGTGGAAACCACAAAGAAGATGACAGGAAGTGGTAGGAGGATGATGACGCGGCATGTTCTTTAATCACTTATTGAGTGAATAAACTTAAAATCTGCCCGTTGAACAAGACATTTTAAGTTATAGGAAAAAATGTCTTGTTCCACTGGCAGGTTAAGTCACTTTTATCTAGTACTTTTTCCATCAATTCTAAAGAGTTATTTACTTAAAACAAGCTCCTATATCTTGCTGAAAAGTTATTTGTAAGTTAGTAGATTTGAAATAAGACAAAACTAAGATATTTGCACTAGAAACTAAACCAGAAATACTTGGTAAGATTCCGTGTTTTTGCTGTGTGGCCTCTGCTGGAGCAGAGTTGCGCAGAAAGCAGCCGAAACAGCCGTCATTAAATGTAACGATGTTCAAAACAAAGGAATCTTATTTTGTTTTGACATCGTTATTTAATTGATCTGTATGTCCCAGATCCCAGCTGGTTTCATCACGTATTATGATCAGATGTGCTAGAAAACTAAAAGATTTTCCCTCGAAACACTCAAATTTCTTTTCGTACGAGTCACATGTGCTCCTTTCGGGGACGTCCTCACCTGGGACGTGGACATTCACCGTGGTCGGCTTGCTCTTCACTCCCATGATGGAGACAGACTGAACGACGGTGTCACAGTCAAATCTCCCCTCTTCCCTGGCCGAACTGGGAGAAGGAACAACAACAGCAAACGTCAAACCAGTCCGCGTTGACTCAGCAGCAGAAGCTTTCCCCGACCTCAACTTGAGAATTGTCACGCTTTCAGGAGCGCGACTCACCGACAGAGCAGACGGCCCGACGCCATGCTGAACCGCCGCAGGGAGTAGGCCTTCTTGTCACGGTACTCGAAGGAGAGGCCGTCGTCAAGGTACAATTCTCCGTCTGCGCTGGCCTGAACATTTAGGAGTAATACAGGTAGAAATGTTCCATGTTGAAACACAAGAATACTAACAAACTCTCTAAGATTTAGCTGAAAACACATCTTGTCTGTTTATGGAGGACATTTTGGAAATATAACAAATCTTTAAGTATTGATCATAAAATTTGGTTTTGTTCTGAAAAACACACAGATCAGATAATATTTGATGTTTTGGGGAATAGCTGTTTTAAATCTGTTTGGTCTAAGCTGCTACTGTTACATGAGGTTTGAGTTCCAGTTGCTACCTGGGAGTTTAGGGCCACAGTGACATCCAGAGGCAGCTTCTGGTAGTCGGCCGTACACGCGCCGCTTCCCGTTGCCCTGCAGACCACTGAGCCGCCCCGCTGAAACACTGGAACCTGTCAAAAGTAAACTTAGCTGTAAACACATTTAATTGGAGCAAGATTTGATCTTTCGGGGCTTCTAGTACATTCTGTTTCCTGAATTCGACAACAGTGAGAAAACGGTGTGTGCCATGTAAACCACGGCAAACGCTTACTGTGTCCAGGTTGACAGGAAGACTCAAAGTCTTTCCTCCTTTGTACGCCTTTGCAGAGCTGATGTCGTACCAAAACTACGACAGAAAGAAATCCTTAGCGTCCCACATTCGTAAACGGTTACAGTTTTAAACGCCTTTACCTCATCGGAGCCAGGAAGTAAGACTTTGACTGTCTGAGCGCCTTGTTCCGTCACAGGACAGGCGAGCAGGGCTCCCCCTAATTGAGACAAAAACAGCTAACTTCAGAAAAACAAATGTGTAATATTTCAATATGGAGAAGCGAATCGAAGAAATGTTCATCACCAATCATGTACTGGTTGTCCTCAGTGAAGGTGCTTTCCTCTTTTGGGAACTCCACCCAAAGAGGTCTGTAAGAGAATGAATGTTTTACGTTTTTGTGCAGATTGGGACGAACAATAAATCTAATCCTGGTAAAACTAACCCAAAGAGCCATATTTGCACTCAGTTCAGATAAATAAAACTTGTTTAGAGACAGAAATTTGACAAAAGACAACTTATAATTGCTGATAAATAGCTACTATAGGAAATTTGTTGTCATTTTTAAAGAACCGCTTCCTTTTTTTTTTACTTTCTGGGGTGCAGGGTTAAATTAAGGGAAAACACATAAAAATTGTTAAGAGAAAATGAAAACTTAAAATTTGTGCAAAAAGAAAAAATACAAAAGCACAAAGTTTTGAACTGAATGACAAAAATAAATTTAAAAAGTGAAGATTCAATGCAGTTATTCCTTGAAAAAACGAAAAGAAAAAAAAAGCTAAAACCATCTTGTGTTATCATATTATTATGATAACCTAGAGTCACTTCTGGCTCTTGAGCTGCAGGTTGCAGACAGCAGACCTAACATAGCACGTTTTTAGCTGTGATTCTGTAGGTGAACAGCAGAGGGCAGCATCACTAACCTGACTGGAGGCATTCCAGAGGTGTGAGCGAAGTGGAAGAGGGTATACCAGAAAGGCAACAAGCAGTACCTGGAAGCAGAGGAGTAACAAAGGAATTCCTCTTTTAATACATTTTTCTCTAATTTTAGATTATGTTTTGCCAAAACCTTTGAAGGATATTAAAAATAACATTTAAAAAAAAAAAAAAAATTTAAAAAATCCAAATAAAGACTTGAAAATTGTGGAATTTTAAGCATTAAATATATATAAAAAAATTCTCTGAATTTATATATATATATATATATATATATATGTATATATATATATATATATATATATATATACTGTACAGACCGTTGTTGGATGGCGGTGCGTATCGCCGAGGTGACCTCTTCCCCAAAAAGCCAAGGCTCCCGGCGCTTTGTGTCATTTGCTGAGTGGCCGCGGAAGAACGGCTGCAGAGCTCCTGCCTGGTACCAGCGCACCAACAACTCTGGATCTGGATCCTTAACAAACCCACCGACATCAGCTGGAACGCACAAAAAATGAAGAGACTCTAATCATTAAGTACAGTGAAATTATTACTGACAAATTAAAATCTTGCAATGGGAGATATTAAGTGTATTTATCAACTCACTTCTACTTAAAAACTGATTTTAGAGAAATCAAATCTACTCTTAATTCATTAATTGAACCTGGCTTAGTATAGCAAACATTTTTAAAGAAAAAGTGAGTCAATTCCTGTTCTTATTGCTGAGAATAGGTTGAATATTTAGTTATTTTCATCCAGGACCAAAAGAATTTTACAACTGTATGCCTTTCTCCTACAAAAAACTCTTTATTTGTTTATTATTCTATGCTTTGTTTATTGTTGAGCAGCAAAGAAAAACTACTGTATTTGCCTTGTGGTTTTAGTGCATTTAAAATGATAGTTTTTCAACCCGGATAACAAGGACAGTTTTAGGGTTGGGGGTTAAAACATTAATTCAAATTTATCGTGACATTGATAAAGCAAAAATTTTTATCACACTAAGAAATTTATCACTATAAATAATAAGCAATACGATAAATGCCCACCCCTAAAAGAAATGCAACTGATGCGCAAAGTAATGAGATTTCTTTGAAGTAGCAGAGCGGCTGCAAAAATGTGCTCTCAGATTTGTCGAAAACTCTTTTTTTTTTTTTTTTTTACATTAACATCCACAATTTAAGCAGTAAAACCGAGGCTTACCGCCACAAAACGCAATGCCTGTCAGGTTCAGGGTCAAAACCATTGGCAGTGAAATCTTCAGATACTCCCAGGTGGCTACGTTGTCGCCAGTCCATATTGCGCCTGCATCCGACATGAAGGCAAAAAAAGTCTGGTTCTGGGTTCATCCGATTAACTCAGACACAAACTCTAAAAAAGTATCCAGTTTGAGTCCCTCACCCAGCCTCTGTGACCCAGCAAAGAAGGAGCGTGTGAGAACAAACGGCCTCTCCGAACCTCCTGAGCGGGACATCAGACCGTCTGCTGTGGCCATGTGCTGCAAGAGCGCACATTGACACGATTTAGCTTAAATAGTGAATGCTAGTGAAAGGGAATTTAGCTTAGGAGAGAAGACCTGCGGACCTGGTAGAAGCCGTACAGGTTGTGCAGCTCCCGATGCTCCCAGCCCCCGTGGTGCACCGCGTCCTTCGGCATCGTCTGTTCTGGCCCGTTGAAGACGGACGGCTCGTTCATGTCGTTCCACACAAACAGCGACGCTGTCGATCCCTTCGTGACACATACAGGATCACAATATGTCATCGAGTCAGTGAGCATTTTGTTTTAGTTTTTGCTTCTTGGTTGTAATGCTTGGCCTATGGAGAGCATAAAATCTTCTCCAATAATATTTTACAGAGTTTCGATCGGTGCGGTTCGCTTTCTCACTGCACTGTGTCAAATGATTCAAACCAATTCACCTCCTCGCCTGTGGTGGCATCGCTCCAAGAACCACTGAAAGAAACGGCACGAAAACTTCCGAAGAAGATCAGCGCAACTTCCCTCTTCACAAAATGTAAACGACAATGGAATAGAGTCAGATTTTAGCAGTTGTAGGATTTCTCTTTTGTCTCTGGTGAAAGACCAGCCATTTCTCCCTGTAGTGCTAGACTTGCGCATTTATTTTGACTCTACTGATCCAGAATGCCCTGCACTGTAGTCCACTTCCTGCCTTTGGAGCGGTCTCTGGTCCGCTTGCATTCGAACCGCGCCAGAGTTCACTTCAACCAAACCGAGACCAGGTTCTTTAGGCAGACCAGAGTTCACTTTTTTTTTTGGTCCGCATCAGAGTTTGATTGCGTGTTCACACATCCAAAAACGAACTGGACTTTCTAGACAAACGGACCAGAGTTTGATTAAAGCGGATTAAACATGGCTGGTGTGAATGCACCTCAGGTTTTTGAACCCATTTCTGTGTGGAATTGACTTGATATTTGAACCCAATCATCCATTTTGAAGTAAAAATTTATTATTTTGGATTTTCTGGCTTGTAAAAGAACTAATGAGGCTGTGAACTCCAACAATGTTCTTAGGGAATTTTCTAAAAATCAGAAGCCCATAGCATCACTGATCCTCCTCTATGCAGTCATATTCAATAAATCAGAATACACGTTTCGTTTGTCAGATCACGAGTACCTTTGAAAAAAACAATCTTTAAGAAATTATTAAACACACCCATCATTAAAGGGCCAGTCTTATGTATTCCTCCTGATCATAAGCCAAACTTTCTCTCTTGATCATTACCTTGTATTTATCGAAGCTGTAGCACCTGGAGTACCACGCTCGGGTTTCAGGACAACTGAAGTCAAGATAAGACGACTCGCCTGTGAGAAAGGTGAAGACAATCTGCAGTTAGAAGAAAAAGCACAGGAAAATCCTTTCTTCAAAGTATTCAGAGGTTGGTGCAGTTTTTGGTCAGGCATTACCTGGCCAGCATGTGCCCCGAAAGATCTGCCCCTCTCTGTCCTTAACAAAATGCCCTCCATCTCTGGCCTCACGGTAGAGCGGCCAATCAGGGTCGACCTTAATATGCGGATCACTTATCACAACCATCTGAAATTAAAACACACAAAAAGGGTTCAAAACAAAAAGAAAATTCAGTAAATTGTGCGAATTTTTGCAACTGACCTTCCGCTTCTTCTTCTCCAGCTGTTGCTGCAGAGCCGCCGGTTTGGGAAACAGAGCGGGGTCCCAGGTGAAGTAGCGCTTCCCGTCCGTGTGCTCGATGTCCAGCCAGATGACGTCGTACGGGATCTTGTGGCGATCGAACCCGGCGTCCACGGCCTTCACGTCGGCCTCGTCGTTGTAGTTCCAGCGGCACTGGTGGTAGCCGAGGGAAAACAGCGGCGGCATGGCTTGGTATCCTAAATGGCAAGATAACAAGAAGTGATTTTTCTTTTTTTAGAAGCGCAAAATGTTCCAATAAATTTGCAACCACTTGCGCACCTGTGAGCTGAGCGTACTGCTTGAAGAGCTGCCGGGGCGCGGGCCCGAGCAGAATCATGCAGTCAATCACCCCGCTCTCCGAGAGCCAGTGGACGTCGGTCTGGGCGTTGGTCTGAGGCCGAAGACGCCTCCTCTTCACCGGAGGCGTTTCACCGTCCTGCGAGACGGAGAGTTTGGCTCCGGAAATCATTTTGCACATCATAAAGTTGCTGTGCATTGCGAAAAGTTTAATTAAACCATTCACCGCCTTTTTGTTTTGGGGAAAATGTTCAACTTTTTACCAGATGGCATTCCCAAAGGTTGTTATACTTAACTAAAATGAGCGAAATGAAATAAATAAAAACAGCAATTAATGAGGAAAAACTGGAACTATAATGTGCACTTGTAAAACTAACAAAGACATATTGAAATTACAGACACACACACACACACATATATATATATATATATATATAAACATAATTATGGGCTACTTTGTCATATAAAATTAAACTACCCACAGGTGGGAAGAGTCGCCAAGAAAATATAGTTAAGAGCAGAACTACTTCAACATACTTTTAAGTAAAAACTAGCCATCCACAAAATTGCTCAAGCAAGAGCAAAAACGTATTTGGTACAAAGGCTACTCAAGAACAGAGTAACTAATCAAAACTTCAGTCATTCAATATTTAAAAGTTACATCATCAGATGGACCAAAATGTATGTGGAAATTTTAGTATTTTAAAAACCAAAATGAAAATAACTTGCAAAAAAAAAAAAGCATTCTCATCTCACCGAAAAAAGCTTACCCGAGGGTAGGAAGGGGAGTACTGGATGTTTATGAAGGTGTCCGACGCATTCAGCCAGAACACGCCAACGGTTCTGTCTGCTTTGTGAGCCACTATGAGCGGCACAGATCCGTACAAACCGAGCCGGCAGTACAAGTCGGCGGCGAACACGTCCAGGTTGTATAACCGATAAGGTTCGCCATCGCTGCAGTAGGAAAACATTGTTGATGGTACAGTTGAAGTGATGACACCGATGATGTGAAACGTGATCACCTGGTGTCTCTGAGCTGCAGCCTGTCTGCGTGCTGCGGCAGACCGTAGACGTGCTGGAACCCGGGAAGGCAGAAGTCTGCGCCGAGGCTGCTGGGACCTGGAAAAAAATAAAATACAGTACATCAATAACTAAATCAACATTCAGGATTTGTTGTCGTAATACAGACGAAACCCCAAAAGCAAGCAGTTGGTTACCAAAGGGGTACAAGCTCTAGAATCAGTCAATGACTTGAACCTTTTCACATTTTTTTGAGTTTTAGCCTCAAACATTTATTTACTTTGAGGTGATTTTATGTGGTAGATCAACACAAAGTAGAAAGTAACTCTGAAGAAGAAGTGAAATCTTACATGGTCTTACTTTTTTAAAATAAAAATCCCCCCAAAGTTGGGAGTGCATTTGTACTCCCTTTACTTTAGGTCAGCTATGCTAGCTTGACTTTGACAACCTTAACAGGTAGATGTGCTGTGGAATTAGGTGTATATCGGTTCAGTTAAAAACAAAAAAGGCAACACTCACTCCAACTATCTGACAGATCATCAGTGAAGCAGGTGTTTAAATTAGCCAATTTGGTAGATTAGTACAATAGTGATTTATTATTAATAATCACATTAATAACCACAAAATAAACATCAATCCTGAAAACATAAAACTGTAGCTGAGTGAATGTTCTGTTCTTTGCGCGGGAAACGTTTGCGTGTTTTTTGCTGTTGAATCCTGATGCACTAGTAACACTGCTGTCAGTCAGTTGCTATAGCAACTGGTCTGCATGTGGCGTAGAGGACAACAACCTACAGCTGTAACTGCTGCACACTGCTTTGTTTCGGTCACTAACACAATCAAAGTTTGTGGTTGCTACATGACAACCGTGAAAAGATTGAAGGGTTAGTGAAAGTTTTGGAATACAAATAGAGAAGAAAACAAAAGAGAAAGAATGAAATAAAACCCAAAGCAGGTGCAAACCGTTTGCTTTGATGTCCTCAAAGTTCCTAAAAGTCTCTCTCCACAGTGAATTCTTGTCCTCTTCAAGCTGAAACAGAAGCAGAAAGCAAGCAAGAGGCCAAGTGAAGTTTTCATAAAGAGCAGCCTAAATTTGCAGTTTGAGTTTTCTCACCTTACTACACAGTGATGACGCCAGGTCAAAAAAAAAAATACAAAAACAACAAAAGAAAAGACATTTTAAGTGATTATAGGACCACCATCTTTGTTAGAATGAAAAGATTGTCTCACCTGGGTTTATTCTGCAAGCTTTCAAACCACAGTTTGTCCTTAGAGTTGAAGGTGACGATCACTTCCTGATCACACAAAACCTCCAGCCGGAAAGGGAAGTGCCACATTCGGACCTGGTATCGCCCCAAAGACCAGGAGAGGGTGACGGAGTCCTTAGTCTTGCTCTCCACTCTCAACCTGCAAAAGAGAAAACGGTGAGTTTCCAGTGATGCTCGTATGCAGAAATGCTGAACATAATCGGAACAAGGAGATATTGGCAGTTCGGTAGCTCTTACTGTTCACTAGGAGGTTCCCCAGTCAACACATCTGGAACTCTGTAACGGGTTTTAATGGGCCAGATCTCGTCTATTACGATCCTTACGGTGTCGTTTTTGCAAGGTGTCAAAGAAAGAAGCAGTCTGGTCTGTGGATAAAAAAAATGGTTTGTGAAGAAAATTGTTTATTTGGATGGTAGGGTAAGGATCTTCTGATAAAGACCAAAGAGGCAGAGAGAAATTATATTAAAGAGGTACAACTGTATAAATGTCATCAAAAAATATATATATATCTACATGACAACATGAAGAATGAGTGAAATTTCAAGAAATTCATAAAATGTCTTCCAAGGATTTTCTTCATTCTTGAATTTCTTTCACAGAAAGACAGAAATTTAAGACAAGATGAGAAACAGACGAGAGTCGGTGACAACCTGGTTTGAAAAATCCAAATATTTTAATAATTTTGTGCTCTCTGTCTATTCAGCCTTAATGCCTGATGTGAAATGATGCAAACAAATAACATCTCAAAGTCTTTTCATGTTATTGTAGAAGTTTTAAACTTTAATAAAAACCAATTTGATACTCAGTATTTTTCCCAAGCTTAGGGTTATTTTAAAAGCCACCTTTAGTCTCAGTTTGAAATGCCATTAAATCTTATGCAGAAGTACAAAAATAACTTTTCCTTACCAGATAAACTCTGGCTTCCCTCAGCCAGAGGATTATGTTTTCTAAAGAATGATTAAACATAAACTGCACAGTAGATGTACAACATTGCAAATATCTTGGTACAATTGTCAACAACCACTTGACCTTTGATGCTAATGCGGACGATGTGCTTGGGCTCATCGGCTTTTGTATTTTTAATCGAAAACTTAAAAGTTTTAATGTTGACTCCCTTTTTATGAAAATGTTTTATCCCTCAGGTTTATCACTAGACTAATCCTGGCTCTGTTTTATAAATTGAGTCAATTACTCCCAATATAAAGTATATGTAATGTGGAAAAAAAAACATGGATATTTTTTCCTGTTGAGTTTCAGTAAACCAACCTTTGTGCCATCTTCCAAAAGCTCAAAACGTGCGCCCTTCTCCGTGAGAACAAGGGAATCCAAAAGAAGTCGGTATTTCAGGTTTGGACCCTGGATCTGTCGCCTCAAAAAGTAGATAGATATTTGTAAGCGCATGGATCTTTCTCAATTTAAAAAAAATCACTTAAAAAATGTTCTATTACATTAGTGTCATTTAACATACCTGTAAAAAGCAACATTCTCACTTTTTTTGAATTTCTCCTTCCCCTCATCATTAGGGACAACACTGAAACCCAGTTATAAAAGTAAAGATTACTCATTATTCAGCTATTTAAAAAAAATTATTGGTGAATAAAAAAGTAAATAAACCTACAATCTAGTGAATTAGTAGAATCATATACTTTAAATTTGATAGAAAGCATTAAATGTGCAAGTCTGAACTTTCTCCATTCAGTTTTATTCATCAAAATATACCAAAGGTCAAGGTGCAGGACAGACATAACATGAAGAAATATGCAAATACCTAATAACAGGTTCGCTCTTTGCCGCCATTTCAAGCAAACTCAGACAGAAACAGCAGCTGTTTACTGTCGTCCTTTCTCCTTCACTGAAGCACAATGTCAGGTTTTCTATGAGTTAACGTGTTCCTATTGACAGCTGAAGGCTGAGCGCGTGGAAGAAGGAAGTGAGTGCGTCAAATCCGCAACAAAAGTCCAACGTACGTGAGGATTTTCAAAATAAAACGAAATCCCACGTCGTATCAGTGGATGCGTAGCGACTCCGCCATATTGTGAGTGGCAAGCTTGGCAGTAAAAACACATAATAATAATGCAAGGAATTTTTAAAATGTAGTAAGAAAAAATATATATATTTAATACAAATATTAGTACATAAAATTACATGGTTAACTATTCTACGTCTATTAAATTTCATTAACTCTTAAGTTCCGCTATTTTGTAAAGAAAAAAAATTATTCGTGTTTCAAATTCGCATTAATGTCTCTAATTTCTTTTTTCTTTTTTAGTCATCACTTAAAGACATAATTATATATTAACTAACATACAAGCTTAAGTGTGAATATCTCTTGTTTGTTATTATTCAAATCCACCATCGAATTGTTTAATGACCTCTGTCTCCCTCTTGTGGCGGTTCCGTGAGTTACAGGGGAAAATCGGCCAGCCGGACCTGGAGGCGGATGCGAGTCCACCTTACCTGCAGTGCGTTTCTGCAAGATGCTAGATGTCCAGTTTCGCCGCTTGTGTTTGGTGGTCTTGGCGTTCGGTTTCCACCTCGGAGGGGCGGCGGAGGTCTCAGTATGGAGCGTAAAGATCAACTCGGTCAGTGTTTCACCTCCGGTTTCTATGGAGCGTTGCTACGGAGAAAGCCCAGGCTCGTGCTAAATGTTCAGCAGTTGGTAGCTAAGGCAGCTAACTAGCCACTAGCAAAGCTCTCCTCCCTAATGAGAGGTCCAGCTGCTGTCAGCAAGGCTAATGATGACTGCTGATGTTCTTGTCATTTTTTTTGAATACCCGGCATTTTCCTTCGATAGAATCCAAAATGTCTGTAACAAACTGAAGGCAGGCTTTCTCTTGGACTACTAAGGCAGCTTTTAATGAAAAATATTTTTTCTGCCAGCAATAATAACTGCTGTTAAGGTGTTCTTAAATTCAGGGATGCTAAACGTTGTGCTGTAGGCGAAATAAATAGATGTAGAGATAAACTTGAATTCCTTCAGTTCATTCATCTTTTCTCATTCACCAAGAAATTGATCCAGTTATCCAGAATGTCAGGGATGGGCTACATGGAGTAAAATCTTGTCATGATATTTTGTTGTATTTATGTAAGTATTAATAAAGGTCACAAAGGAGAATTTAAGAACCATCAAATCTACTTCATCTCAGCTCCAGTTATATTAAATGTGGCAGCTGTAGCTCTTAAAAAACATACAATAATTGTATTAATTAGTAGTTTAAAATATTTTTTTTAATATTTGTTGCGCTGTCATGGAAACGACAGTGGAAAAAGTAGCTCCAAAAGCAACAATCCCAACCCTTGTGTCAGTTTTGGGAATTTGCAAATTTTACATATAATTTAATGTTTTTATGAAGATAATCTATTTTCACTATAACAAACAAAACAAGGAAGGAAGGCTTATTTCGTTCCTTCCTTGCACCAGTCCATGCACCCTTTGTTCCTTAATTTCATCCTCCTTTTCTCCTTTCCGTCCTTCGTTCCTTTCATCCTTCCTCACATCTTTCTTTCTATTTTTCTTTCTTGATTCCTCTCTTTATTTCATCTCTTCTTTCTTTCCTTCGATCCAAAAATGAACAGTATGCATCAATAAGCATCTGGAAAGTTGAATCTGTATATTTGTAAATTATCCTGTGTAAAAAAAAACTTGAATTTCATAACTGACATTAGAAAAGGATGCATTTATGGTGGAATCCATAATCGGCAAAACCGGACACTGCCTGGCGGTTCAGCGCCGGACTGTCTCTTGCCTCCTCATAGAGGTCTGAGGACCAGAAAAGATGAGCTGCTGCATCAGATAAAGTCTCATCAGTCGCTGTCTGCGTTGTGCTTTCAGACACAGGACGCTGTGTTTCGGAAGACGCTGTACGCCAACACCACCATCTTCATGAGGTGTAAGTACTCGCATCACAGCATGGGTTTCTCTGTAGGCTCGGCTTTACTCTTGCATCATGGCCACTTTTCTTTGCGCCTGGGCATTTTTCCAGTAAGAAAAACAGCGCGCTCAGGGTCGTTGTGTAACCTCACCCCACCCTGCATCCCTCTTGATAACATAATCTGTGAAAGTCGTTTAAAGCTGTGAGCTTTTGCTCCCTATTGTGTCTGATAATCCTGTTTGCTCTCCTCTGTGCAGTTCTGAATGACGTGGGGTCATGTGAAAAATATCTGGCCTTTAATATCAGCTGGTACCTGCGCTCGTCCGTGTGCTATAATGAGGTCTTCAACACACCAGTGAGCTGTGCTTCTGTTTGTTGGTGTTTGGTCTTTCTACTCAGCGTAGCGGCTAGACTTCATAGCCATCACTCCTCCCAACAAACCCAGTAACTGTTTTGATGTCATTTGCAACTTTTCTTGGTTCAAATAACATTCCTGCAGTTATTTTTTATTATGCTTTCGATGCACAAATAGGCCCGTCACTATAATTTTTGCTGGACGCAGTTATTGCGCTAAACGATAACATTGTCATTTTGAGACCATTTTCAAGTAATATATTGAGAATGGCATAATAATGCAGGTTCACCCTCTCACACTGGAAGTGGGCGATATTTAAAATATGCAAAATAGGGATGCACAATATAATGGTACTAGCATCGATATCGAATGATGTTAGTCATTTTTTAATATGTCGGAATCAGTCTGATAAATAAAACAGGGCCAATACGAACGACCAATATTTATTTTCATCTTGCTGAAAATAAATATCGGTTTCATTGTTTCTGCTTGCTCTGGTGATGAAACAGGAGAGATATTAACAGCAACGCTAATATCGGATATCGATGTCAGCCCGAATTGTTATATTGGTGCATCTCTAATCCAAAATAAAACACGACAACCAAACACAATCAATTAAACTGATATAAGAACCACACAACTAAAACCGTAAATGAAATGGATTATGATGTCTGCGTAAACGAAATTTCCCTTCAGAAAATGTTGAACATCAGAATGGAAATTATTGAGCTCATTTCAGTTTGTCATGCGATTAATAGGCAAATGTGCAAATATGTGGATCTGAGTATGTTTTCTGAAAGTGTCAGCCTGTTTAGTAAATCATAGCTGCAGATGAAATCCAGTTATGTTTTTTGCTTTTGTTTGTTTTTTGGAGGACAACAAAGCGATGAACATGTTCGGCATGGACCACATGTTGAAAGACGGCTGGAGCGGCTTCTACACTCAGGGCTACATGTACTTTGAGAACTGCTCCTACCTCTTCACCCCGAAGGTAAAAGATGACAAAATGTATTCACTTTCAGTAACACCTACAGTACCTGAACACGTTTGAAAGAAAATGTGTTTTTTTTTTTGCAGGTTTATTTCCCAGACTTCAACCCTTATCAGCCACTGTCCAGTCCGAAGGTGGGTGATTGATTTTATTGACCACACCGTCTGAAAGCTCTGACGTCATTTAACGCGGCTGCGCGGTTTTCGTTGGTATACTTTGTTTACTGTAACTTTGTCTTTCAGAGTGACCCATCAAATCAGACCTTTACTTGGCCTGACAAACCGGTGAGGAATGCTTTTATTGCATTTAACTAAATTGCACAAAGTAGCTGCGTTTAACCATATTTTCAAATTTACTGATACTTATTGATACTCTTGTGGCCTAAATAGTTGAGAAAATAAAAATAAGGTCAGTTTTTTTTAACATCACTAGTTGAAATTTATTGAGACAACAATAAATCACAATTCTTATCATAATAATACATTTTTCACAATAAATGATAAATGACAAGTGATATGATAAATGCCCAACCATACATCAAACCAAAATTTATTAGTTGAAAACTTGGGGATACACAATATATTGGAATCTATATCTGTATTGGTCAACGTTAGTCACTTTTTTTATCACATATTTATTGGTTTGATAAGTAGAACTGGGCCGATGTTAACAACAGATGTTTATTTCCATTTTGTTGCTGTTTGTGTTTCAGTAAGGGGACAATGATAGTGACGCAGCACAGGATTATGGGAAGCAATGTAGGTGGTGTCGTCACCTTTATATGGTGCAGAATGTGTAGGGAAATGTATATATTGGTAAATATAAAAATGCTATATCGGTATTTTTATACCGATATAGTAGCAGCACAATATCGGATATCGATATCGGCATCGACTCAAATGTTCAAAATGTTGCATCCATAAATAAGTTGAACTTCTTTTTTTTTTCAAATTAAAATCTTCCCCTTGTGTTTCAAAATTCTCTAATCTGGATGTGACTGGAAAGTTCTTTGCTCATTTTCACTGAAGAAGCCAAGTGATGTTTTCCAGGAAGTCAGCGCGGTGGCCAAAGCTTGGGTGGACGGGCCATACCTGTTCATAGTGAAGGTGCAGCCTGTGGTCCGTGGCTTGGAGATAGAAGACATCTTAGCAGAGCAGCTCAACTTTGCTTTCACAAGTGAGGGTCAAACTATTTGTTTAGAAAATTCAGCTTTTGAATATGACCAGTGACCGATTTCCTTTTAACTCCTCAGTGAAAGTGGAGATGAAAGGACCACATGACTACTCGTCCCCAGCAGACTGGCCTCTGTTGATCGTACGCATCTTTATTTCCTGAAGGATAACTGACCTTTTTTCCTTTATTAGCTCTGCACCTCATTCGGTTGCTGTTTGAATCGCCTCAAAGTGAAGCTGCTTGCGTTTCTCTCCCAGTTCTTCATGGTGATGTGCATCGTGTACGTTCTGTTCGGGGCGCTCTGGCTCTTCTGGTGCGCCTGTTACTGGAGGGATCTGCTGCGGATCCAGTTCTGGATCGGCGCCGTCATCATCCTCGGCATGCTGGAGAAAGCCGTCTTCTACTCCGAATACCAGAGCATCCGTTACAAAGGAGACTACGGTCGGACATGTTTGCTCGGGTCTGGCCGTGTTTGTTTTTCCGTTTTTTTCCGAGTCCGTCTCGTTGCATTTTGGTTTCTGTTTTCGCAGTCCTGGGAGCTGTGATTTTCGCCGAGCTGCTCTCTGCGCTCAAAAGATCCCTGGCTCGAATCCTGGTTCTCATAGTCAGTCTTGGTTACGGCATAGTCAGGTGTGTCAGCTGCTGTAAAAGATAAAAATCTACAAGTCCGGCGCATGAACTGCGGCTTAACAATTCGTATTTCTCTCTGCGGTGCAGACCACGGCTAGGTACCACGGTGCACCGACTGGTGGCCGTTGGACTCCTCTACCTCCTCTTCTCCTCTGTGGATGGAGTGCTCAGAGTGACAGGCGTAAGTAACAAACTTTCTATATGAGACATTTTTAAACAAGCAGGTCATCGTGACAGTATTCATATCCCTGGAACCTTTCCAAAATGTGCCACTTTACAACCACAGAGTGCGAAAAATTAAATGTGTATATACATTTTTACCTCTAATACTCCTAAATATAACTTAGTGTAATCAACTATCTTCAGAACTCACCTAATTAATAGTCAATGTTCGTTTTATTCTCAGTATAAATCCAGGTATGATGACATTAGTGACCAAAGAAACAAGCTAAACCTCTGCGTGATGTTAAACCAATCACATCTAATCACTACAACCTGTACAGAAAAGCCAGCATAGAAAGTAATATAAACTCTTTTACAGTGGTGGGACTTGATAATAATAATAAAAATTAATTGTGGGGTGTATAGTCAATTAATCAAAAACTATATATTGACAAAATAAGCAACATTTCAAAGTCTGCTTTTTCTACTAAATTACTAAATAAGTAGAAATATGAGCACAACAACAAAGATATTGATTCTTTTCAATCTGTTATGTAGGTTATTCCACCCTCAGATTGGGACAAAGTGCTGTTAGACCCATTCAGCTTTCATTCATTCATGAAACTTCTTTGAAAAACAATCCTTCTTTAGGGAAGTGGACTGTGGACGCTAACATTAGAGTTGACTGTGCAGCTTGTTTAGCATTCAGATGCTACTTCTACTACTGAATAGATTTGCTGATACGCTAACTTTTTTTTTTTTTAGCACAACCTGAACACAACAACAGTCTTTTTCAGTTCCCATCAAATTGTTATTTTGAGGCAATAGTTAGCCCTCAGTTTGCTAAGAGAAGCGGTTTTATCGTCCGTCGATGTTGTTTGCAGATGTTGTTTGTGCGTCAGATTTACAGGCGTACCAGAACTGTGTGAGTGCAAAGGTTCCAGCCTGAAAAATGGATTAAAAAATTTTAATGAGTAAAAATCTGTGATATTTTAACTCAAAACTAATAAGTTAAAGTCCCGGCCCTACTCTTTTATAAAGAAAACTTTAAATTTAAAACCACAACTGTAAGATCCAATCACTCCATTGTATATGCATAAAGGATCATAAATAAAGTCTGAATACAATAAACAGTACAGTCTAAATTTCAACATTAAAGAAACATTTAAAAGTAACTTAGCCTCATGTTGAGTAACTTATCAAGGTCTCCACCTCTAGGAGGCAGAGTAACCTGTTCAATATGACAAAACCGCAGTAAGGAAGTATATTGAGGATCTTTAAAGTGCACCCCAACAGGACAGTCTGGATCATTTCTGACAGATATAAAGTGGCCGTTTGGCTGATTTTGACATTTTTACAATTGTTTTTTTTAATTAGAATGCACTGTTCCTTTTAATTAAAGAAAAAACAAGAATATTAATGATAAATCTTCTTCTGAGGATGGAAGAAATTAATAGCAATATTCTATAGCAAACCCCCTTTAAAATTTTTATTTGTGAAACTTTCCTTCTAATATTTATTTATGCACTACTTTGTCACATATAATCCTATTAAAATACATTAAGAGTTGTGGATGGAATGTTTGAAAATGTCAAAAGTTATGATTGAACATGAATACCTTTGCTATGACTAATCAGTAAGCTAAAGTATTTAGTATTTTTCTCCTGTTCAGACAAGCGCTCCGTTGATCTGGTTGATCATCTTTACTTTCATCTCCAGGGTTTCTATGGAACCGTCGCCCTCGTGGCTAATCTGAGCCTCTCTCTCATCGACTCGTGTGTCATGTGGTGGATATCCTTTATTATTTTTGTTTGTTTCACTAAAGTGGGCTTGCTCAAGTCCAATCAGGGACTCCCAGCGGTATTTCGTACCCTGTATAAGTAGTATTGCGTTTCCACGTGTACTCAGAAGGTTCTCCTTAATCAACATCTACATTTTCATCAGCTTGTCACAAACCACTCGCCTCCTGAAGCTCCGCAGAAATGTGGTCAAGCTGTCTTTGTATCAGCACTTTACCAACACGCTCATCTTCTTCGTCGTTGGTGAGTTGAAGTCGAACTGGAACAAGGGAACCAAACTCAAAAGTTAGCTTTGTACTCGAGTTCACAGAACACATCCATGAGTTAATAGCAAAATGATTCATCCTTAGCTTCTGTTTGTGTATCTGTATGAGTGAAATTGGTGCTCTTAAGCTAATGGTGTAACATTTTGTATTTATATATTTTTTTATATTGTGAAAGACCCGCACAATCCAGTGGCTTAACATATGACAATGACTGACCAGCAAGAGTCGCCATCACAATAAAGTCCCTCCCTTCCAAATCTAGGCTGTCTGTTTATGACCAAAACACAAATGATAATTAGCTTTCTACGGTGATAAGATGATTATTATTATTATTATTATTTTTACTGCCAATAATTCTTTTAAGAGTTACGCCAAGCATCTTTCTCAAACTCCAGGAAGTTACATCTTCTGACTTACAAACAGGAATTGTAGGGAAAGCAGTTATCATAAAAAGTCGGGTTTTTCTACACGTCCTTAAAAAGTATGAAAACAGGCCCTTTTTTTTTTTTTTTATATATGGCTCTTCTGATAGAGAAGATACAGATAGAGCCAGACTGATAGATCTAACTCCATATAGATAACTTTATTTAAATAGCTAGGTCAGGGTAAATATAGATAGATTAATCTTGAGCTATGTATCTGGACACCTAGATCTAGATTGATAGATCTAGACAGATAGTTTTAGATAGATTCATTGTTGTTCTGACTGCTGTTACTCTGTAGGCAGGCTGTCATTACGCTGGCGCTGTAGATATGTGGTTATTTAAGGCACAGCAGAGGGAGGTAATGAGGTAGAGGTGGAAATGTAGGTTGGTCAGGCTCAGAAAGTCCCATAATTCAGTTAGAAAACCTAAACAGAAGCTCAGAAATACTGTTGAAGGATCGTCACCTCACCAGCCATTTTGAGCTCTTTAATCCTGTAATTCTAATTCAAGCCATATTTCATCCATTATGATCAAACTCTATGTGAGTGCAAACCCTTCACCATAATGAGCTCTGATGTGAGCTGGCCTTTAGGTTTCTGCAGCACTCTGGTAAAACAACAACAACAGGTCAGACCAGATCATGCCTCTGCCTTTATGTCCATCACCATCTTTTACTGCAGTGCAGCTGTCATGGAGTGGATGGTAATAAAAAGAAAGCTACACAGGCTAAAAACTGGGAATAATGGAAGAAATGAAATGAAAAGCTCATGTTTCAAATTGTGTCCACAGTTTCCATCATATTCATCATCTGGACCACCAAGGTGTTCAGGCTGGTCGACTGTCAGAGGGTCGGTTTCTGATTCTGTTTTCTTCTGACTCGGATAAATTCTGTTTAGTTAGTGGAGAGGAGAACGTGAACCTACTTTGCGTTCTGTGTCGACTCTCTCTCTCGTAGGGCTGGCGGGACTTGTGGGTAGACGATGCGTTCTGGCGCCTCCTGTTTTCCACTATGCTGCTGGTCATCATGGTGCTGCTGCGACCCTCTGTTAACAGCCAGAGGTTAGAGAGACTGTGGAAAAACGAAAATTAATTGTAATTACTGAGCTGATAACTGAATTTAGCTTGGGTTGTGTTTTTACCCCCAGGTTCTCTCATTCCCCTCTTATTGACGAAGATGATGAAGAAGATGAAGCTAAGGAGCCGATGATCAATGAAGCTTTTGGTAAGAAGTACTTGCAAAACACTGCGTCCCTTTTTCTTTTGCATACATATATATCACGCGTTCATTTCAGATTTAGCGCGTCGTGATGACAACTTGACGACTAAAACCAATGGTAGTCATCATCTGCGAGACATGAGCGTGTGATGTCACGTTGCAACGTGTCTATAGCATTAACATCCAAAAAAAATAAAACATACATCCAGTATTGTAGTTATAATGTAAAGTAAATCATTTCTGTCTGTGTGTGATCTCAGCTTTTCTTATTTTTACATCCAGAAGGAATGAAGATGCGGGGCTCGAAACCTGATGCCAACGGCTCCCAGAAACTTCTGAATAAAGAGGTAGACCCTGTTGTTCCGTTATTTTTATGTCTTCAGTCATGTTCTTCAAGCGCTAGTTTGTTTCAAATGTTGGATTGTTTTTTTGTCAGGATGAGGACCTGAAATGGGTAGAAGAGAACATTCCTACCTCCGTTGCTGATGTGTAAGTCTGTCACTGCAGTCATTTTGGTCGCCTCAAATTATTTTGGATTTTCATTTTGGCATGAATTCCAGTGTATGGGCATTCAAACAGCTGCAAAATGTTGTTAGCACGCTTAACTAGCAACATGCTAACACTCTCGTCTTCTTTCCCCTTCATTCAGAGCTCTCCCTGTTATGCTGGATGAGGAAGAGGTAAAGTCTTCTTTCCCCCTCGTGCCAATCCCATGATTCTAGTCACAGTTTCCACTATTTAAAGCCCTCCAGCCGTTGACCTTTAATTTGCCCTTTATCTCGCAGTCACGCTGACGCTTGTGCATAAATCTCTGTGCTTTTCTTCTAGGAAATCCTGAAAACTAAGATGGAGCGATCTAAAATGGAGTAGAGGAAAAGGCAGCAATGAATGAGATTATAGAAATTTCATCACCAAAAAGTACATGGAAGAAAATGTTCTTTGATTTATTATTTTTTTCTTTTTACACAAGTTGTGTTAAGCTCAGAATTGTAAATAGTGTGTCATAACAAGGAAACGATGTAAAGCAGAACATTTGTTTCACCTCTGTGTCTTCACTGTTGGGTAGCTCAAGCACATAATTTCCACGTTAAATAAGATTCTGAGACCTAGTCCCGTGATATTTGAATTAGTACCGTGTGTAACTAAGGCGGATATGACTGATGATAAAATCTTCTGGGAGTAGTTCCATCCAACGACTTCTTACTAATGGATTTAGGTCGACCAGAACATGCTGAAGTATGAAAACATCATACAGTGCTGAAAACAGGAGGGCATTGTTTGTTGAAGTCAGCACAGAGATCAGAACGTGCCGACTCTTCTTTGAAATTGTTTTCAGAATGTGCTTCATAATTGATTACATGGTAATGGGGAAAATATTAGACTGGTATTTCAAAGAAAATGGTGCATAACTAAAAAAAAAAGTTTTTTTTTATTTTTTTGTACGTGGAAAAATATGGCATGTGGTTGTTTTCAACCCCACTGAGTCAGTGCTGTGTGATATTAGCTGCAACTAAAGTTGCAGGTCTTTTCTGGTGCATCTGCTAGAGGTAAATAACAAAACTACCACTCACTCCGTCAGCCTAAACGTTCAAGTCTTCGACAGATTTTCATTTGAGATTGGGTCTAGACTTTGATTGAGCCATTCCAAGACATGCATTGATTTAAACCCGTGGTTTAAATCAACCACGGGTTGATTTAAACCACGTGGTTGTCAACATATGTTGATGCTGACATCAACATATGTTTGATGTCCCTTGCTGAGGGACATCAAACATAAAGTTTGATGTCCCTCAGGACATCAAACTTTATGTCCTGAGGGCCAAAACTGGCAAATGTAAGCTACAGGTGGGCCAAAAAATCCATTAATTTAAAAATTATTTCCTTTGCTGTTGTTTTTAGTTTTACTTGCTCAACAATAACTTTTTTTTTTTTTTAATTTATATGTTTAAAGATCCAAAACATAAAAAGGAGCTTCAAACTATTGCACTTTAAAAGAAAAACTAACATTTTCCAAATTTCTGGGGTAATCAATTGGTTTTTACCACTCTTGACTTATAGTGAGGGGCCGAAGAAAATTGTTATCAAGGGCAGCAAATGGCCCCCGGCCCACACATTGAACACCCCTGATTTAAAACCATTTTGCAAAGAGGTCTAAAGTTCAATTTTGGTCTCATCTAACCAGATCACCTCGTTCCACGTGTTTCCTCTCTTCCATGCACAGACTTACGGCAAACTGCAAGCAGACGCTCTTATGACTTCCTTTCAACGCTGGCTTTCTTCTTGCCTTAAAGGTCACGTTTGCGGAGTTCATGACTAATCGTCACCCTGCCGACACATTCTGTCTGCTGTGCTCTTGGTTGTCATCGTTCTGTTTGCTCACTTATGTGTTTTAATCCCTGAGGCCTTCACAGTCGGATTTTATTTAGGGATGTACGAGTAAAGGGGGCTGACTACAAATGCATGCCACTTTTGGAAATCTATCATCTGCCATCTATGTTCGAGAGGTACAGACACTTTTTCCAGGCAGTGTATTTAAACAGTGTACATTTTGTCAGATTATTTTTATCCAGATCAGCTGAAGGAGCTGCAATTTATTTTATTTTATTTTTTACATTTCCTTTATTACTCACATGTGTTATGTCTGGATATATTTTATGGAAGGTCAAATTCTGTTGCTGTTGACATTAAACAAGTGTTGCGTTCAGTATGGCAGCCAGTAAATCTCACCCCTCATATGGATGTGGTGTGGGCCTACGTTTATGACACATGATTTACAGCATGTGTGTTGGAGGCTAATTTCACTAATTGGATAAATGCTTAATTTAGCACCTCACTCCAAGTCAGGCATTAATTTAAAAAGAAATCAGAAAATGAGTGAATGGTTAGTTACTGTTAGAATCGTTTAAGGCTTTACCTGTCACTTCAAATATAGTTTTATCTCTTCCTCAATTTATGGAAATATGTGTAGATATTCTGGAATCCTTGCGTTCTGGTTTTATAAAGATTTAAGTCTTGTTAAGAACATTTTAGTTGTTTGGAAATATTTGAGAGTCTTGAAGGACTTGGATCTGTTGTGAAGCTTTTTTGCATATGTTCTGCAGAGAAACTTTGTATTAAACGACTATGAAAATAGGATTTTGTGTTGGGTTTTTTTTTGCCCTTCATGAACGGTAAAGTAATACCTGTATTTCCAGACTCTATGTACTATGTTCTGAAATGTACATCCATTATTGAATATATCCACAAACAAACGTGTCCATTTAGTTGTCTCTCCATCCATTCATTTATTTGTCCATAAATTGGTCCGTTTTCTCCATCCAAACACGCATGCGTACTGGCGTCTTCTATACTTTTATTATTTTGTCATAATTGTCCAGTTGTTTGTCCAACCAACCAAGTATCTTTTTTTAATCCATTAATTTTTTTTGTAGGACCTACTTACCGTAGTAAAATTATTCGTCATAAATTCACAGTTAACTATTGTATTAAACTTTAAAATGGCCATGCCAACAGTCCAGATATTTAAGTCTGCAAGACCCGAGTCCGCATGCGCCATTTAGATGATTGTTTTTCTAATTGCAGTTAATTAGGTCAAAATATGTTTTCTTTATTGTTTTTTTTTACAGTGTATAAACAAGAGAAGATTTTTCATTCCTACAGGTATCAAATTTAAAATGTCAATAATGTAGAGCCTTTTGGATTAGTTGTGGAGGAAATAAAAGCCACTGCACCTTTAATTCGTTCCTCGTGAGCTCAGTCACGTGCCTGTCAAACGCTCGCGCAGCTGTCAACAGTGAGGAAGCAGCGAGAAGCAACAGTGGAAGTAAAAACTCAGCTGCTACTCTCAGTCTTTTGCGTCTATTATTGGGTGAATGTTGTCACCTTATAGAAAGGTGGGACTTATAGAAAGATGGCGGCCTCGACTCGCTTTTCAGTGGACCGCCAGTGAAAGAAAACAATGTTTACCACTCGCTGTTGCTTGCTAACTTCTAAGCTAGCTCGCTAACAGTCAGCTGTTGTTATGGTGTGGTTGGGGCGATAGCTGGCTATTACTCCAAGTGTTCAGCTGTCATATTCGTCCAGAATACCAGGATTTACCACACTGCAGTTTCTACGGTCGCTCTGGACGCATGGAACCGGTCGGCCGGCGTTTAATGGCGACTTAAAAAGCTGCATCACCCTGACAGACTCGTCAGCTGTTGTCTGGCAATTTATCCAGCAGAAACATTGTGCAATAGAATCAGCAAAACTGCTTCAAGATGCATGACGCGTATGAGTCGGTGCCTATTTTAGAGAAGCTTCCTCTTCAGATCGACTGTCTTGCGGCTTGGGGTGAGTATCTTACAGAGGGTTATTGTCCCTCTGTGTGTTTACTGTCCTACTGTCCTGCTGTCCCCCGGGTCCAGAGTGTCTCAGCTAACATCTCTGAGGCTGGATCATGGCACAGTATGGATACAAAATCTGGGAAAGGAGTGAGAAATATAAATAACATCTAAAAACATTTTTTTATATAATAAAAAAATATATATTATGCCATATACTTTTTTTGTTGTTGATATAAAGCAGAAGTTGGAAAAGTTCCAAAAATAGTTTTAAACTACTACAGCAACTATGTAACAAATAAAAATATTTAAAAAATAATAATAATTTACACTCATTAAAAGAAAAGGGGGGGGGAATTAATTTTTCCTTGTGTGCCTGCATACTCAACTCTGGATAAGAAGATTGTTCCACAATAATGTCTGACCCTGTAATTGTAAAACTCTTTTTCTGTCCTTGCTAATATACACAAAACATTTTTGCCGCAAAATAAAAATAAAAAAGTTGGCTCTGATTTTAAACGCTGTTGTAAAGTTAGTTTCCTATTAAACTGTCATGCTTAATATTGTTGTTTTGCATTGTGACGTACGTCTTATTTGAAGATATTTCCACCAACAGTTTAACTTTGTTTTAATCCTGTTTCCGTCACACAGATCAACTTACGGATGCACTCAAAATGTCTTGCAAGCCGCTTTTCATTCTGCTCTAAAACCTGCAACTATTACATGGAGAAAAAAAAATCAAAACATGTCTTATTTTTTGCTCTATAATTTAAAAAAACACATAGAAAAGAAAAAAATCTTGGATCCAATTTTTGTAGACTGACTTTCTGTGTTAAGAGGTTAACTCGTTATATTTTGAACTTCGTCCCTGTGTTTGCCCCTGCAGAGGATTGGCTCCTTGTTGGGACAAAACCAGGACATCTTCTCCTGTACAGAATCAAGAAGGATGCAGGTAAAACAGACTGAGTGTTGGAGGTTTACTTTTGATATACGTTTTTTAAAGTGTTAGTGGAAAATTTGCTGAATTTGTTTTCTCCTCAGCCACCAACAGGTTTGAGGTGACTTTAGAAAAGTCTAATAAGAACTTCTCCAAGAAAATTCAACAGGTAGGATAAAACTGGGAACAATACCAGAACAAATCAGTTGTTTTGTTAGTTTTTTGTTTGTGAGGAAGCATTAGACGTCTTCCTGCTTGGATGTATTATTCTAAATATATCTTTTTTTTTAAATAATCTGTGGTTTGTTGAGTTCAGTTTAAAAAGCATTTTAACATAATTATTGTGTTCCTTCTCTTCCTCCAGCTATACGTCGTCTCTCAGTATAAAATTCTCGTCAGTCTTTTGGGTAAGTTTTGGCATCCTATTTATCTACTATTTATTCATCATAAATGTGTAGTTCATCTGTTTTCTTGTTTAATTGCTTATTGACTTAAAAATAGTCTCTAAATACTTGAGATTAAAAGCGGTGTGTGCACGGCTCCAGACTCACTTTTTGCATTCGTTCGCCTAACTTTTTTAATTTAGCTTCACTGCCACAACTTTAAGGTGCAACAATATGTTTTTACAGTTTCTTTACCACCACAACATTACATATCTAATGGTAATATTTTGTTAATTTCCAACACACACATGAAAATTATTATTATTATTATTAAAGGTTGGGGGCACCAGTTCAACCAAAAAATGAAAAGTTTTTCTTTTTGCATTTCTCTTTGGACGTGCAACAAAACTGTTTGCACTTTTTAAGTCAAAACAAGTCGATTAAGCCTCCTTTGTGTCTTCTAGAGAACAACATCCACGTCCATGACCTCCTGACCTTTCAGCAGATCACTGTGGTGTCTAAGGCCAAAGGAGCCACGCTGTTTGCATGTGACCTGCAGGTCAGTTAAAGTCTCTCTGGCTTCAACTCTTAACCACAAATTTTAGCTCTTTCACTTTTTAATACCACTGCTATTATCAACTAATAATAATAATGACTAAAAATCCTTTGGCCTCAAAAATCTTTTTTGTAGTCTAAATATGACTTGATTCCAGAATAAAAAGCTCTTAGGCTGAAACCTGTCTGAAAAACTTTTTTCTCTATATTTGAATGTTTGGGGTACATTATAAGATATTTGACCTTCTTCCTGAGTTTCTTCTTGAGTATTTCCTATTAGCCACGTAGCTAATCAAATTCATGACTTGAGGATCTAAACTTTTGTCCAAGTCTTGTGCAGCTTAGTTCTTATTATCAAAGTACAGTACATTTTGTCTTTTTTTCAACAAGTTGGTTTACTGTGACACATCATGTAGCTGGTTGGAGATAAAAGGTTGCAAAAGCAGCTGCATACCAGAAACTGTGCATCTAAACTTTTTTGTTTGTTTGTTTGTTTGTGCCATTAAAAACAAAACTTCTCTTTGTTTTGTTGGGATTTTTTGTGCTTTTGTTGTTTTTTGTAGAGAACATTACTAAACAAACAGCATCATGATCATCAATTAACGCACATCGGCCAAAGACGAAGTTATGCAAAAGCACAAAGCAGCGTTTGGTTATAAAACATTATAACTAGTTTAGAACATTTTTCAGGAGTGCTGTCAGAAATTAGAGTGTAGAAACTATTGCACACCTGAACGCACCACCTCCATAGTCAGCATGGTGGTGGCAGCACCATGTTGCTGCCATCACCATGTCCCTGGTTTGCTTTCAGGGACATGAAAGCAAACCAAAGCTGATGAGAAGCTGAATGGAGGTAAATACAGAAAAATTCTAAATAAAATCCATTTGGAGGCTCCAAAATATTCAAGACTGGAAAGGAGGTTCACTTACAGCAGGCTAACCCTAAACGCAGATGCGAGCCACACTTTTCAGAACTTTATTTGTATAAAGTTTAGAAAGCCATGTATAAATTTTCTTCTGTTTGACGGTTAAATGTACCTGTCACTTGAAATCCCAAAAACATGCAGTGCATTTTGTCAATCAGCTTGAGGTCTATGAGTACTTTTTCAATGACTACTCATTATTTTTTATCTGTTGGTTGTTTAAATTTTTGTTTCAATTTGAAGTTTTTCTTAAGGATTATTAGTTTGTGGATGTCAGAGTAGTCAAAATGTTCTCGGTGTGTGTAGAAAAGGAAGTTTGAACACAATAAACCGTGAATCCTTTGTGCCAAGTGGGAACCTGAAAGCAGAACCATTAGTGAAACACAAAATATGGAGGGTAAAAATATGAGGGAGAAAAAAAAAAAGCCACGTAACATTTATAACACATTTCATAATTTGCTGAAATGAACTAATCCACTGTCCTCCATCCAAAAAATTTAACAGTTTATATAAAGTAACCATCATTTGTGCCTTTTTTAGTGTCAAATTAAATATTATGTACATATATTTTTTAATCTTCAGCAAACGAGCTCCGGAGAGGAGGGCCTCAGAATGTGTGTGGCGGTGAAAAGGAAACTCCAGCTGTATTACTGGAAAGATAGAGAGTTCCATGAGCTGCAGGTAAATTAAATTACATCAAACCCCCGTGAGTCGCCGGTGTGTGTGTGTGAGTGTGTGTGTGTCTGTGTGTCTGTGATGTAAGTTTAAATTTTCCACAGCCCCCTTTGACTTCACTGCATTCTGGCGTCTCGGTGTTTTTGTTTCCATTTCTCAGGGCGACTTGGGTGTGCCAGATGTTCCTAAGTCCATGGCTTGGTGTGAAAACTCCATCTGTGTCGGCTTCAAACGGGACTATTACCTCATTCGGGTACGTTTTAGTGAAAAGCACCTCAGCAATTTGTCTTGTAAGTGACAGTAGTTCTCAGGAGAGTTGAAGACTTTGACTGAACATCCCTAGAAAACACTTTAATCTAAGCCAAGACATATGAAAAACCACAGCACTTTGAGGTGTTTAGCAATGGATAAGCTGATATGTGTCTTTCTTTCTCATCATATTTTTGGTTTTTATGGTGATTTTTGTAAGATCTCTCATAGGTTATGTTTATATTCAAGTGAAATCAGTTGCTTGTTGGTCTAATCACACATTTGGACTCTGTTTGCTGCGAACCAGCTGGATGGCCGCGGCTCCATCAAGGAGCTCTTCCCCACTGGGAAACAGTTGGAGCCTCTAGTTGCCCCGCTGGCTGATGGGAAGGTGGCTGTTGGGCAGGACGACCTCACCGTGGTGCTTAACGAAGAAGGAGTTTGCACCCAGAAGTGCGCCCTGAACTGGACAGATATCCCTATCGCCATGGGTAAGGACTTATTCCCCAGCACTGACATATGTTTGACTTTAATCAGAAGAGACAGCAAAAGGCGAAGTGACGTACAAGCGACAACCACATAGATCTCAGAAAAGAGATCTATGTGGTTTAAATAAGAAATGAAAACTACAAAAAAAGCTATACATAAATGGACTGCAACTACCAAACAGCAGCTACTAAATAAATAGTGTATGAATACAAATGTATACCTCACTTTTCAGGTTCTGATTTGCAAAAATATTTGAAAGCCAGGCAGAGGCCTGTCACAATAACAAGTTTTGCTGGACGATAAATTGTCCCAGAGGTTATTGCGATGAACGATAATATTATTGTTTTTTATACCAGTTTCAAGTAACATGAAGGTAATGACATAATAATGCAAGAACACATCCTCAAACGTCATCAAGCTCTAAATTCTTACAAAGATTTAACGCTGAAACAAGAAGACATTTTAAATATCCCAAGTAATTAAACAAAAACAATAGAAATAACAAATATAATGAATTATGAAGTCAGTGTAAACACAATTGTTCTCCGAAACAAGGATTAGCTGAAATCACACTACATGTAGCAAGGATGTCCTAAAGAAGCGTATTACAAATGGAAATGTTTTTCAAGAGCAGTATTTGTGTTTGTGGGACAATAGTTGCTGTGGCACACAGTTGCAGTCACAGTTTCCTAAAAAAGGAGCAACAGATAGTTCTATCGCTTTTATTGTTATCTCAATATTATCACAAAATAACGTGACGAAACTTTAAGTCCATTTCGCCCAGACTTAAATTCCTGCTGTTAAACTTTATTCAGCTCATAATAATGATTAAAAAAAATTTCTGCATTTTTAATAATACTTAATACTTTTTGAGCAGTTTTCTACCAGGTAACTTTATTTTTTAACTCATCCAATTGCTAGTTTGATGAGTTGTTCTTTATAGTCAAGTAATACTTAAGCCTAAATCAAGTATTTTCTCAAGTTTTACCCTTTTCGCTCTCTGCTGTAATCCAGCTGTCTTTTATCTGTCACAACCATTTTTTGACTTCCACGTGTCGGAAAATGAAGCGTTTACCTCACGACTAGTTCACCAAGGGTCCATGATGAGCTCTAGTTGTTTAAGATGCTGTGCGTTTCTGTTCTCACCGGAATACAGAAGGGAAAAACAGCAAGAGGAAATGAAGCCTCCAAGCTCTGGTTTTATGCAGCTTTCAATTTCCTCATCCTCTTACTGCGAACAGAGCGAAGCTGGAAGGCAGAGGCGGACGCGAGCGGCACCGTTTTAGATCTGTTTAAACGGACCGTCCTCAAACGCTCGACTGTCCAGGGTCTGTAAAGAACAACCTGGAGTTTTTTTGTTGTTTTCATTCTCCCGGGATGAATTATATCTACAAAAACTGTTGCCTTTTAGCTGGATTTGCAGATGAATTAGACTCACTGATTCTGAATTTCTATAAAGAGTTTTCTTTTGTTTTTGTTGTTCCAACTAGAGATGCGCGGATCCATTTCAGGGCAATAAAGTCGAGAACAAACAGACTAAGAAACTGTTTCTACCCAGCAGCTGCTGTTGCTCTGAACACGGCAAATCCATCTGAAACCTGATCTTTGTTTATTTTATTTATTCTTAACATCCCAGCTGTTCTGTATTTCTTCGAGAGTTTCTAGTTTTTTTTTATTTCGTTGTGCTTTGTTCGTGCACACTGACATTAAAAGAAATTCTAGTTCTGATTTTGATATTATCTACTCAGTCCAATTCTATGCTTTATGTTCTTAGCGACATCATGATTTATATATTTTACGTTATATTTTGAGTTCTTGTTTGCACTTTCTGACCATTCCAAAAGTTTGTTGCAGTTCATTTTTACATTTTTGACCAAGGTAGTCAACCTATTGTTTTTGTCAGCTTATTATTTATTTTACATTAGTTGTTACACTCCTAACTGCACTGACTGACCAATTAAAAGTTGTGTTGTGAAGCCACTAAATTTGCAATAAATTATAAATAAATTTATAATTTAGTAGACCTAGTAGATATAGGTTAGGGTTTTAAAAAAATGAACATTTTGAGTCAGTCCAGCACTGTTTTTCTGTATCGGATCGGTATTGTCCGATTCGCAACCTCAGATATCGGTATTGGAAGTGAAGAAAGTGGATCAGTATGTCCTTAGTTCCTGGTCCATTAAACTCTGTTTCATTTAGTCCTGGTCACAAACTTTCTCGTAATAACCCTGTTTTTCCTTTTAAGCTGGAAAACAACGGTTTAACGCAAACGAATAAATATAAAAAGCGTTACTTGTTTTTATCTCCGCAGAGCACCAGCCTCCCTACATCATTGCAGTCCTCCCGCGGTACGTGGAGATACGGACCTTAGAGCCACGGCTGCTGGTGCAGAATGTGGAGCTGCAAAGGCCGCGCTTCATCTCCTCAGCAGGGTGAGACGGACTTCACAGCCGTAAACGAAGACGAGAAAATAAAAGTGAAAAAAAAAAAGATGTTGTCTACTTTGACATAGAAGACTGACCTTTGTGTAACAATCTGTTTTCAAGTAAAAGTTCTGACTTTTATTTGTGTTTCTCCGCTATGGAAAATAAATTTGTTTTGCTAGACTCTCATAATAGCTTTTAAGTTGACCACATTTTCAGCATTACAATTTGGAGGGTTCAATTATTAGAAATAAAAAGGACTGAGTCAGTTTTCCCCCCCTTCATCAATTTGTTGCCCCATTTCAGACGTTCATGTTACCATTTCATCCCGTTTTACTCCTGTTTTGTACCTGCAAGTTAAATTTATTTGTATATCACAGTTCAAAGGCAGAGTAATATCAAGATTTATACAGAAAAAAAAACAAGAAGGCACTATAACAAAAAGAACGATGCATCAATAATCAAGAAAAGCATAAACAAATAAGACGTAATGACAGGAAAAAAAACATGCCAAGTATTTAAAGCAATCTTTGGCTCTTCCAGGTAAATGGTAATGTTTTCAGTCCTGATTAAAAGGAATCAAAAGTTTCTGCACATCTCAGGTTTTGTGGCGCTCGCTTCCAGAGCTGAGCGCTGCATAAACCACATGTTGCCTCATATTTACTTCTCATGCTGGTAACTCTGAGCAGGCGGGTCTCAGATGACCTGATGCTGCTTCTGCACATGGTTCCTTCCTTGATTACCTGCTATTAGATGCACATAAACCCAAAACTATTCAGCAATCCAGCCCTATTCAGACACAGTTCAGTTTGATTGTACATTTTCTAAAAAAAAAAAAAAAGAAAAAAAAAATTTAGTTATTGATATTGTTTCTTTCTCAGTTTCCATTTATTCTGTCTCCCGACCGACACCAAAAATGTTCCTAATTGACTTTTGCATGTAGGATTTATTTATTGGACTCGTCTAATTTAATTCCCCCTCCGAGTATAAATAGGACACAGAAAACAACTTAAAATTCTGAGTTGTATTCTTCAAGGGTACATAATGTCCTGTAGGGTGTATAATTTTTTTTTTTTCTTTCATGATCAGTTAGAAATACAACCGAGAGCTCAAATTTCATACCTGAAGAATTATTTTAAAAAAAACTGCAAAGGTAGGTGGTGGGGAAAGGACAAAATGACATGCACCCCCAAAACCTAACAAAATAAAACAGTCAAAAGTAGATTTTGACAACCATTGGTCTGCAATTTGTTTCTTTTTTTATATATAATGTGAGAACAATTTCATTTTCTCGTCTTTGCTGCTGATGTTCTGTGCTTGTAGCTAAAATGCTTTCTCTTCTCTCGCAGGCCAAACATCGTGTATGTCGCCAGCAACCACTTCGTCTGGCGCCTGGTGCCGGTGTCGATAGCCAGCCAGATCCAGCAGCTTCTCCAGGACAAGCAGTTCGAGCTCGCTCTTCAGCTGGCGGTAAGCACAAGCTGCAGAGCTCACGTTTTATTCCCCCGAGAATTCAGCCTACCTGTGGCTTAAATGCAATATAAAATTACACTAGAAATCCAATTTTGATGAGGCGCAGCTATAAAAACCATTTCAGGAGGATTTCCTAAAGTAGTCTTTTTGCATGTCAGTGCTCTTCACACAACAAAATAACTAAACTTTTAGGGTGGATCACATTTCCCTTCCTTTATATCTTTTTTTTTGTTTGTTTTCTTTCTTTTTTTTTTCAGAAAATGAAGGACGATTCAGATGGGGAAAAGAAGCAGCAGATACATCACATCCAGAATCTTTACGCCTTCAATCTGTTTTGCCAGAAGAAGTTTGATGACTCCATGCAGGTGTTTGCTAAACTTGGTACAGGTACGATTTCTCTGGCACCAATGGGACACACATGGGTCAAATCTACGCAACATACTGCAGCTGTACTCATGTTCTGTCCAATTTTATTTACGCAACAACCTTACCCGACCAAATGGCACAATAATTACAACAGCATAGATATTGAAATGATAAAATAGGAAATAAAAATAAGTTTGAGAAAAATAATATTAAAAAAGATAATAAAATTGTCAGTAAAATATCAAGAAAATAATAGAAACCAAGACATACTTAGTTTCAGTTGCAGCAATTTCCCCAAAGCTCAAATCAATTAAGTACTCAGTCTTTTCCCTTTATTTTTTTTATTTACTTATTCATGTTTTTTTTCTGTCACAAATTGATCTTGAAAATGACCAAACACAGATTGGACATTTTAAAGGATTGTTTTTACTTTTCGATGCATATTTGTAATTATTCCGTCATTTGTAATTATTTCGTCACTGTTTCATATTTCTTATTGAAACAGTATTTTATGAGCTCATATGTAAACGTCACATCTCCTCTGTAAAAGTTTAACTAAAAAAAGAAAAAGAAAAGAAAAACGCTCTAAATGGCTGATAATACAGGATTCTTGCCAGCTTCTTTTTTTCGTATTGCGTTAAAGTGCATACTGTACATATTTTCGAATTCTTATTAAAATCTTGTCATTTTACATATTTGTTCTGTGGCCGGCAGATCCCACGCATGTGATCGGACTTTACCCGGACCTGCTCCCTTCAGACTACCGCAAGCAGCTGCATTACCCCAACCCTCTACCCAGCTTGTCTGGGGCCGAACTGGAGAAAGCTCATCTGGCTCTTATTGATTACCTCACCCAGGTGTGTGTTTATGACGAAAGACATTAAATAAAATACTCTGCCTATGTTTAAATCCTTAAACATTGGGATAACATAAATTGTGGTAAATAAAAAAAAACAACCTCTTTTGTTTGTTTGGTTGTCACAGAAACGCAGCCATCTTGTCAAACAGCTGAATGACACCAGCCCGTCCACAACGTCTCCGCTCATGGAGGGAACGCCGACTATTAAGAGCCGCAAAAAACTCCTGCAGATCATCGACACCACGTTGCTCAAATGTTATCTGCACGTAAGACAGAAGTGACATCTGGTTATTTATTACACAGAGTTTTGAAAAACTCTTCACACTCTTTAGAATTATTTCACGTTTTGTCACATTATGACCACAAACGTCAGCGTATGGTTTGTACATTTATATTAACAAATAAAAGTCTAAAAAGTGTAGCGTACATTTGCACTCGGCGCCTTTGAGTCGCACCTTAATAGAACAATCATCATTATTATTATTTTGGAGATCAGCTTTATATCTACTGATAGAGATTTGTTTCTATTCTTCTTTGTAAAATATCTTAAAGTCAATCAGATCAAATGGAGATACGGTTTTCAAGATAAGATTGGCTACAGATTCTGTATTGGGTTTAGGTTTGGACTTTGACTGGGTCATTAATCTTTAACTATGGCTGTACAGTATGTTAAGGGTCGCTTTGCTGATGGAAGATGCACGATCACTCCAGTGTCACGTTTGCAGCCCCCTCAAAACAAATGTACCCCCACACCATAATGCTGCCATCACCATGTTTCACTATGGTTATGTGTTCAGTGTGATGTGCAGTGTCAGTTTTTGTTCATGTGTCATTTACAAGCAGATGCCGCTTCTAATTATATTATTACTAAGTAACGTTAATTTCAATTCAATCTACCTGAAAACTACTTATTGGAGTCTTGACATACGGATAAGAAAACCTTATGTACAACAAAACACAACCTGACTTAGATGTGCTATAAAATTGGAAGATACATCCTAAAACTGACAGCAAAACAACTTTTTTGTGTTTTTTATTATTTAACTGTTACATATCTGATGAGGCAGAGGTTGTGCTGGAGTTCTGTGTTGGGAGTGATGGACTCGGGTTTTTAAACGCTGTTTTTTTGTTCGTCTGTTCCTTGCAGACCAACGTGGCCCTCGTCTCTCCCCTCCTTCGACTGGAGAACAACCACTGCCACATTGAGGAGAGCGAGTACGTTCTGAAGAAGTCTCAGAAGTACAGCGAGCTCATCATTCTCTACGAAAAGAAGGGCTTGCACCAAAAAGGTAGGCAGCTGTCGATGGATACACCTTAACAGGTCAGATTGTCACGAAAATACGACCTTTTATATTTTTCTCGTCACTGTTAAATAAAGTATTCCTTTATTTTATTTTTTATCTCTGTTTAAGATGTTTTGCTGATGCTAGGAGGTCAACTAAAATATTATACGTTGAAGTATAGAATAAATGTAGCGTATGTCTCTGCAAAATTAAAAGATAGAAATTTCTTTCTTGTGGCCATTTGACTTCTTATAACTTCTTTCAGCAATATGTTTCTTCTCACCACCACTTCGCAGAGTCCACGACTAATAGCTTCCCAGCGAACAGATTCTCCCACACAAACTTATATCTTTTTTACACAAGATTGTGATTGACAGCACTAAACATCGACTTTTTACAGTCCTCACTTGCTTTGTCTTTGTTAAATTAAGGAAATAAAATGTTTTATTCAAATGTGAAAGTTACTGTGAGTCAGCTGAAATACAGCTGCTGTTGTCACAGTCTGAGTTGTTTGTGTTGTTTATTTGCCACAGGCCTCAGCTTGACAGTAGAAAGCTGAACAAGTGATCCACTTCATCATCTGCTTTTTTTCTTTGAAACTCGGGTTTTAAATTAGCGGTTTTAATGTCAGCCCTGCTCCATATTTGTCAGCTGTCGTCTCATTTGACTCCGGCTCCGATTATTTCTTCAAATATCTTTGCTCAGAGTTGCACAAAGCGGCCATTATAAGCCCAGTTATAAGCCCAGAACATCGCCAGGCACCGGTTAGCTGCTCGTAACAAAGCCGAATCCTTTGGGGTTTGAGAGTCGGCTCTGTGAGGCTACGCACTCAGAGGAGCTTTCCTCCATAAATCTCAGCGGTTTGCTCTTTGTGGTTTCGGCCCATTCTGGACGCTGCGGGCGCAGCTGGTCCTAATTGGCCTGCCCTGATTTATGCCTGTGATGTCAAGCTGCTCAAGTTTACCTCTGAATTAAAAGCAGCTGTTTGTAGCCACCAGCGAACGCTGGGTTATGTCATGCGGCGCGCGACAAACACGACACCCTGCTGTGCCGTATAAACCACTAATCACGCGTTCCCTGCCGCTGTTCTGTCACCCACCGCCATGTTGTTGTTCTCACTTTGTTTGCTCTGTTTCAGCCTTGCAGGTCCTGCTGGACCAATCCACCAAGGCCAACTCTCCTCTGAAAGGTCATGAGCGAACCGTCCAGTACCTCCAACGACTGGGTGAGACTCAGTCCAGTTAACTGGTTTAAAGGATTTGTAGCTCTTGAACTTTTCCAAGTGTTTTTCATGTTGCTTCCGCAATCTTGGATGCATTTTATCGGGATTTTATGTGATGGACATAAAGTATGGCAATATCAAGAAGTGGAAGAAAAATAAAATTCATATCCAGATATTTTAGCCCACTTTTCTTTGAACAGCTAAACCTCAGTCTGACGGAGGGTGGACATGAATTTTCAAGTGGATTTAGGTTTTGTGAAAATGAATCTCTTTCCCACCACCTTGTTTTTCCATGGGGGATTTTAGGGAGCATGCAGTCCAAAAGGTTTCATTTTGGCCTGCATGTTGATTGTGTAATTCTTATGATTTTCTTTTTCTTTTTTTAAAACAATGGTTGTTTCTTGCTACACTTTCATAAAAGCCAGATTTGTGTGGTGAAACTAATTGTTCCTATTTGCTGATTCTCACTAATTGGATGACTTCAGAGCACAATCCGTTGCTCCGCTAATTTATTTAGGGCTATGAGAGTAAAGGGGGCACAATGTACTTTTCAGATCAGATGAAATCGCAATAAATGCTGCACTTGCAATTGTAATGAGACAAAATGTTTAAAATATTTTTGCAAGGCATGTGGGGTTTTTTTTACATTTGAACTGAATAGATTTTAGTTTTTAGTCCAGCAATATTCAGATTGCTGGACATACGTTTCACTTCCTTGAATGTGTAAAGCAAATGTTTTGACATTATGCTTCATTCTGTAAGTATTTTTGTACATATAAAAAAAAATTAAATAAACAAAAATCAACTGTAATTTCTCACCTTGTGAACTTTTCTCACTCACAGGATCAGAGAATCTGGGGATAATCTTGGAGTTTTCTCCCTGGGTGCTTAAAATCTGTCCTGAGGACGGCCTGAAAGTGAGCAAACAAATTAAAAAAATTGCATAAAAATGTTTGTTTATTCTCCACTTTGTGTCCCAGCTATAGAAGCAAACAGGAAATTCAAGTTACTTAAATATCTTGTTTTTTTTATTTTTATTTTTTTTAATATTGGCTTGTTTTGAAAATGTCGTCTCCTCTTTAGATCTTCACTGAAGATCTGCCCGAGGTGGAGACTTTGCCCAGAGACAAAGTGCTGCAGTTCCTGAAGGAAGGCTTCGTGGAGCTGGCCGTCCCGTATTTGGAGCACATCATTTATGTGTGGGACGAGAAGGGCCCCGAGTTTCACAATGTGCTTATTCAGCTGTATCTGAGCAGGGTTCAAGGCCTGATGAAGCAGTACCTCAACTCACTGCCAGAAGGTTTGTTGAGCAGAAGCTCCCGGGACTGAAAGGTTTTCCTTTTTTGGGGGGGCCGAAGGCGGGTTTGTGTTTGCAATCTCATGAATTTTACTTTTCACCAAAGATGGTGTCGTTCTTTCTAATGGTAGGATGACACGGACCGACATTCAAAGTTGAGTTACTTGTCCTGTCAGCATTGGTTAATGGAAAGACCGTACATTTAGAGAGCGAGTTTCCTCGTTAACACAGTAAAATGTTCCTATATGCATGATTGCCCTCTAGTGTTAGAAAAGAGATTAAAAGTAGCAGATTAAACAAACTGCTAGCAGTAAACAGTTTGTTGCTTTGTCTCCATTAATCGAGCCATAACATGAGATATGGCTTTTTTTTAGGGATTATCGTGATCAGAACAAATCAACAAATATGTATTTTAAGTTCTTACAGACAGACTGTATTGATGTCAGAAACCTTCATGTGTTGCTCAATGGATAACTGCACTGTAAATAGCACATTTGTTATGTTAACTTGATCAAAAACGCTACAGACATTCTAAAAAAAAATAAAAAAATAGGAGTTTAATTTAAAATTCTCAACGTCTGATCATTTTCTTCAATATCCATCGTCTCACTAACTATGCTAATGAGATTGGTTTGGTTTTGCGAAGGGGTTTCTGCCGTTCCTGCCGGCCAGGAGCAAGGTGAACTGGGAGAGTTCAGGAACAAGCTGCTGTCTTTTCTGGACATTTCCACCAGCTATGAACCTGCCAGACTCATCAGCGACTTCCCATTTGATGGTAGGAAATGTTCCCGAAGCTCTGCTGCTTCTGCAAATGTGTTAATAACTTTGTAAAGATGTTTAAAGAACCTAGAAAACCTTATTGATTTCAGTTGCATAATCTCACACTGAGCAAATTTCAACTCTTCATTTGAATATACTTCTTGATTCGGAGAAACGTCTTGTTTCTCCATAGCTACTGGAATCCCCCCTCACCTCACCCCGTAGCTAATAGGGCAGCTAAATAATGTTGTACAAGGATTTAGCAAACAGACAGAGGGATTATTGACCATCTTGTATCTTTTCTTCAGGACTTCCTGACAGGTTCTTATGTCTGCTAAAACATTTCTGTGTTGTTTTATTTTTTATTTTTGTTTGTTTGTTTATTCATAGAATCCACCAGATTGCCGTTAACAGTTAACATGAGTCATTTTCATTTATTCTACGTATTCATGCTTTGTTTCCAGGGATGGAAACTACAAGAAAAAAGTTTGAGTTTATCTTTTTTCTGTTAAACATTTCCCTTGGTTACGAACTCCACCAGTACAATCATCTATTTGTGCTTAATATACCACCAAAAACAAATAAATAAATAATCTGCGTCGGCCAAAATCAGAATCGGCATGTTAGACTTTTTAAAGATCGTTGATCGGCCAGAAAACTGGTCGGTTTCGGGCGTGCCTTGGTGGCGTAGGGGATAGCTCGACCCACATTTGGAGGCCTTCAGTCCTCGACGCGGCCGTCGCGGGTTCGACTCCCGGACCCGACGACATTTACCGCATGTCTTCCCCCCTCTCCTTACCCCATTCCTGTNCCGACGACATTTACCGCATGTCTTCCCCCCTCTCCTTACCCCCTTCCTGTCAGCCTACTATCAAAAAAAAAGGGACAGTAGAGCCCGCAAAAAGCCCCCTGGTGGGGGGAAGAAAAAAAAAAGAAAACTGGCCGGTTTACCTGTAGCTTAACTTTGAATTAAACATGTCCACATAATCGACAGAACATTCCGAAGTGGGAAATAAAAACTTGAAAATGCTTCTTATTCATCCTGTATGTTCTGTATTTGTTTAGATCTTTTCATTTATATAAATATCTCATCTGTTTCTCTCCATCTTTCAATCTACCGGTATATCTATTGTATCTTTCGCTCTCCCTCTCTAGCGTATATATTTCCTTACCATGCAAGAGGGAGCCGTTATTCCATAAGAGATTAATTCATTTTAAAGCTCCTTTACGCATATAAAAACATAAGTTATATTTATAAACAAGAATATAAGATTACATATTTAACAGTATCAGTAAAGTATCAAGTGTTTCCCATTATTTCTGCTCGACTTAACTTAGAAAAATGTAGCACTCCAGCCCACCGGTCTTCGGCTGCCTCGCTGACCTTGTTCTCCTTGTTTTGCATCTCTAAGGGCTGCTGGAGGAACGGGCTCTGCTCCTGGGTCGCATGGGTAAACACGAGCAGGCGCTTTTCATATACGTTCACGTTCTGAACGACACCCGCATGGCCGAAGAGTGAGTACCTGCTCAAACGCCGCCTCGCCTCACCTCAAATAACAGCAGCCTTCTGAGCGCTCACTGGAGTTAAGATGAGCAAATATTGTCTGATTCTGAATCACTTTGTTGCCAAAAGTCATATTTTAAAGGGAATTTCTTTCTGTAAATTATAAGAGCAGATGACTCATTTGAACTGTTGTGACTATATAAAACTGAGCATTTTTTGTGGCTTTGAGTCCTTGATGATGATTTTCTCTTCTTTTATCATATAGATACTGCCACCGGCATTATAACAGTTCAGTGGAAGGAAATAAAGATGTAAGTACTTTTGTTTTTTCTCCTGTTTTTATCACATTCTGCAATAAACACGATCATCACAGCATATAAACTACAGCACATTTTTCTAAACATGAAAAATCTAGTAAATAAACTAAAGCTCACAAAGAATTACATTTCTAACTTGGCTGTTGGTGTTCAGTTCAATTGTTAGGAAAGTTTGAGGAGAGATAGTGAATCAGGGAGTGAAGGAAATTAGAGAGGATGAAGGCAGTGGTGAGGTGTGCTGTGGGAGTCGCAGATGGGTTTGAAGTACATCAGGGATCTGCTCTGAGACCCTCCCACTTTCAGAGGTTGGACAATCAGGCAGGTCGTAATGTTTGCAGATGACATTGCACTACGTGGTGTGAAGAGGAGAACTTGGAGAGCATCGTTTTGCTTTTCCTTTTTCAGAGATAAAAAGAAAAACATCTTAATCACCGGTAAAAAATGGATGAGTTTCTCTACAGGCTGGGGAAAAAAAGGAAACTTGTGTTTATAAATGGTGTTTCCGTAAAGTAGAGCTTAAATACTTTATGTCACAGTGATAAACATTTTCTTCTGTCACTTTTTTTTTTTTTTTTTGTCCCATTAATTGAATATAAATATAGATGCAGAAAATGAACTCAGAGGGTAACTTCTGATGAAGTTTTAACCTGCTGATGTTGATTTTAGCTGGCTTTTTAAAATATCTTCTCATAAAAATAAAAGTTCACACTTTTTCTGGTCTTCCTGGTCATTATGTATTTATTACATGGAGCAGAAATTACATCACTCAGCATGTTTTAGAGAAAGTAGTCTCTGAAATCTAACAAAACCAGTCCAATATTTTCAGATGAAGCATCCTCCATGATAGACACAGGCTGAAAATGATAAAGCAGAGCAGCTCTGCCTTCCTGTTATCTTCTGAAAGTCCTCACTTTCTCTATCTCGTTTGCTGCTTGAATGATCTAAAAGTAAAACCTCAGTCTCTGCCTCCGTAGCTCGTTCAATCTGATTGAATTGAGCTAAAACAAGATGAAGATTGAAGTGCTGTGACTCTGCCTCGCAGGTTTATCTGTCTCTGCTGCGGATGTACCTGTCCCCCCCTGACGCCCACTGCCTGGGGCCCATTAAGATGGAGCTCACTGAGCCTCAGGCCAACCTGCAGGCAGCCCTACATGTCCTGGAGCTGCACCACAGCAAGCTCAACACCACCAAGGTAATCACTTCTTGTACATTTTGCACTTTTAAAGTTTGCACTTCAGTTCGGAACTTTTGCCATGAATAAAAGATGGAGGCTTGAGTAACAAACATGAGTTACAACCTTGTTTTGTTTTTGGGTTTTTGCTCTAATTCTTCAGAAAAAGGTGTACCTTCAGGAACAATGCTAATTTATTCAGAATTTCACTAAGTAATATGTCTTTTAAATCTTTAAGGAGTCATATTCATGACCCCATGGATTCAGAAACAACTTGTGCACTGCAAAAACACCACATTTTATCAAGTTGTTTTGGTGTAGTTGTAAACATCTTGGTTCACTTGAAATGAGACAAAACTAATTACTAGCTAACTTTTCAGTAAGCTAGCTTCTTTTAAAGTCAATAAATCCCTTAATATTGATGAAAAACTACTAGTTCCACTACAGATTATTTCACTTGACAAATTTTTTTCCCATGTTTTATTTGAAATAATCTGCCAGTGGAACTAGTAGTTTTTCATCAGTATTGAGAAATTATTCACTTAAAACAAGCTAGCTTGCTGAAAAGTTAGCTAGTAATTAGCTTTGTCTCATTTCAAGTGTATTAAGATATTTGCACTAGAAACTCGACCAAAAATACTTGGTGAGATTCGCAGTGTCTCTCTTTTTCCATGTCACGTTTTGAATCGTTGACCTGTTTTGCTTTTTAAACCCATATTTTTGTGGCCGCCGTTCCTCCAGGCTATCAATCTGCTCCCAGCAAACACTCAGATCCGGGAGATAAAGGTCTTCCTGGAGAGCGTCCTGGAGGAGAAGGCCCAAATGAAACGCTGCAACCAGGTGTTGAAGAGTCTGCTGCAGGCCGAGTTCCTCAGGGTGAGATTTGGGAAATGTCTTTATAGTGGATCCGATTGATAGTGGGATGCCTAAGTGGAGAGATTTAGTTCAGGCATATTCCTGGGGGCCTTTTTTAGAACAGAATCTTATACTCTGTTAAAGAAAATCTTAAAGGGATTGGACATTTACACAGTAGTGAAAAACATTCTGGTGTAGATCATTCAGGGGATTCTTCATGATGCTCAGTGTGATGTCATCTGATGGATGGATGTTCTTTTCTCCTTTTTTTTTTGTCTGTCTTGCTGATGACTAGTTCGGGGAAAAGATGTTAAAGCTGATTTTGTGTCTGTTCTCAGGTGCAGGAAGAACGAATCTTCCACCAGCAGGTTAAATGCGTCATAACGGAAGAAAAAACCTGCAGAGTCTGTAAGAAGAAGATAGGAAACAGGTAACATGATCTCATATAAGAGATGACTCGAAATGTGAAACGAATAGGGGGAAGTAATTACTATGTTTTATGAGTAGAACTTTTTTAAATTTACTGTTTTCTAATTTGATTAAATGGGATAAAGTGCTTTGCATGAGCCTTGAAACTTTTCACATTCTGTTACATTACAACACATTTCAAACTCAAGGCCTGGGGGCCAAACGCGGCTCGCCAGCGCTTTTTATGTGACCCTCTTGACTCCAGTGGGACACATGAACTGGTTCCCATTCTTAAATATTACTTCATTACGCAGTTTTTCACTAAATTGAGTTTTGTGGTTGTAATATTAGAAAATGTGGGAAAGATCAAGGGCTCTGATTTCCCTCCAGGATGTTGCAATGTTTTTTTTGGTTTTTTTTGTTGCGGCCTAAAATTACTGATCTTGTGGCAAATTTTTGGAATGGACGATGGTGTGGGAGTGTCAGATGAAAGAAAGGTTTTCTTATTCCACGTATCACTTCGGGCAATTAAAAAACACAGACAGTTTCATCAATCGATGAAACTCCTCCCGGATTCCCCAGAAAACACGTTAAAAGCGACCATGTTGGAGGACGTTGGTCAGATTTAATTCGTTCCCTTTAATAGTTCTAATAGTCGCAACTTCCTGGAGGAACTGACTTTTACTAAGCTCAGCAGTATTCCTTTCAGGTTACATTCACAGTTTTTGTAGTTTTAGTGACACTTTATAGTTCGTGGAATGGAAGGATAATAATAAATCCTCTGGTTGTCTTTCAGTGCGTTCGCCAGGTATCCCAACGGCGTGGTGGTTCACTATTTCTGCTGCAAAGATCGCAGCGTTTGTCCCACTGAGCAGTAAAATCCTCTTCTCACACTGACGAATAAACCCCACCACACACCTCCCTGCTGCGGGCTTCGCCGCTCGGCCATGTTGGATTTAGAAATCTATTTGAAGGACTGCAGCGTTGGTTTGTTATGGCCTTCTGCTGCCACAGAGCAGAAGTTTTTCCCCTCTCAGCATACATGGAGAAACAGGAAAACGTCTGGAGACGCTCAACAGGAACAGAGAGATGAAGAAAGAAAGAAAGATCAGTCGATCGATCAAGACAATCTAGAATCAGGTGCCACTGTAACCACATAAAGAATTTGCTGCCTTACAGGCACAGCGCCCTGGAAGATTATTGACAGCTGGGACTGCAGAAGTAAGCGTGCTATCTTTGATTACTACAGTTTATTATTTATCTTTTTCTTTGTTTTTGTTTTGCTTTCACGTTCCCTCCACTACTGTAACTCATCTTAGGCCTCAAACACGCCTCTATCTGCCATACTGAGTGCTACAGTACTGTTAAATGCCTTCTGTGACTCTGAAGATTGTACAATGAAATGACATGTCACTCATAACGGTTTGTTGTGAATATAACAGACTATAGTGTTTTCTATTGAATAGTGGCTATTTAATATTATTCATAGGTCAATCCTCAGTTCTTACCCAACTACATCCACTGTTATTTTTAAACATTTGTCTTTTTTGTGGCTTACAGGTGTATTAATCAAAATCCAAAGGTTTATTCGGTAACACTTTATTTGAAGGGGTGTGCATAAGACCGACATTACACTGTCATACACATGGCATAACAGCTGTTTTGAAGGAGTCTTTATGAATATTTATGACTGATGTCATAAAGTGCCATTCGGTAAATAATGACACTTTTCGTGCAAATGTGCATTAAAAGTACATTAAAAGTGTCAACTTGGCATTATTTGGGAAATAATTACATTTTTATGCAAAATTGCATTAAAACTTGCATTAAAAGTCAATTAAAAGTGTAAACTTTGCATTAAAAGTCTCTATTTACCAAATGATGCTTTATGACAACAGTCACAAACATTCATGAAGACTGCTTCATGTTCATGACAGCTGTTATGTCATGTTTATTACAGTGTTATATCAGTCTTGTGACTGACACGACATAATAAAGTGTTACCGTTTATTCCTACTTCTGCAATCTGAATAGTAGCCGTCTTTTTCTCATTAATCGTGATCTGTTACAGTGAATGCAACATATTTAGGCCTGGACTGTTTCTACAAAACAAAACAAAAAAAGACTCTTCTTCACGAACACAAGTGGTTATTAATCGGTCTTTAAACTGTAGCGGTATTCACTCCAAACTTCTTTTGTCATCACAAGCGTTCAGTTGGAAGCTGGACTCTTGTGTCGACTCGACTTTCAAAAGATCCCCGTCGCTAAGATTGAAAATGAACGACCCGCACTTTAGTCCTTTTTGATTCTGTTTTTGCAATACTGGAATTATACTAAACTTTTAAGAGGAATGGTGGATGTCTGCATTTTGAAGGCGACGTTGTTCTGGAACGTGTCTGTTTACTGTTTCTCCAGTGAGCAGTGCGGGAAGCAGAACAGTTTTGTTTATTAAAAAATAAAACGCATGCAAATGGATGTTTTGCTGGGTCAACGACGTCATTGTTTTTCACTTTAGGGGAATGTGTGTGAAATATGTTTTTGTTGGCGTGAAAATCAGTATTTTCAACTTCTGGTGATGCATTTGAATTATTTTATTTGCCTGGTAGGTGACAAGTTGCAACATACAACTTCAATTACATTTAAAAATAGGAGCAGAGTGCTTTCATTTAAATTTATGCTCATTTTTTTTCAAACCACACAAATTGCAAAGGTGACTTTTCACTTTTCCTGGCATAATTCTGACAGAATATTTGACATTTCTTAATAGCCGATAACCCCCACTTTTAGACATAGTTCAACTTTCATTCTTTTTATTCAATCCAGACCCAATTTAGACGTTTGTTTGGGTTCCTCAGCTGGTTCTGATAATCAGCTTATTTTATTTGCACTTTGACGGTGGAAACAGAGACTGCTCGTCGTTCCGACAAGATAATGGTCTCGCGTATAAAACTGTGGATAAAACATAGAAATATTAAGCTTCTATAATGAGTCGGACATCAACCCTATTAAAAAATGTGGCCAGTGCTGAGAAGTCGGGTCTGCGAACCGGCCAACACAAATGAGCTTTTTTTAATAAGTAGTGAAATATTCACAGAATTAAGTCAGAAGCCTGTCGACAGCTGCAACATTACTGTGACTGCATGTTTATATTTGAGCATTTTTCCCATCATTTTGAACAAGTAAAAAAAAAAAAAAAAAGCACAAAATGATTCAAATTCATCATAAGCATAAATTAAAAATATAATCATCTGGATGATGAGTGTGTTTCCACTTCTGGTTGGCATTATAAAAAAATAGATTTCTAGTTATTTCTATCCACCGAGGTTATTGTGCTTTTAATAAAATCACCAAGGCAACAAACTGTTCATGTAGCACAACTTTAGCAAATTCTAGTATAATAAATATAACATGTTAGGCCTAAAGACAAAGAAGCAATTCCTTCATTTATTGGAGGTTCCTCTAAGCATCAGGCCCTTTCGCCTATTCCTTTGGTCTGCTCTCGCAATCCCCTCTACTTTATTTAAACCTTCCTTATTGCCCCACGACAAGAGGAGAGCCATTTCTGCCTCGTCTTTTCTTCCTTCCAGGGATTTCTTCACCATCCTCGGGCTCTTGCGTCCCACAAACTAACTCTCTTCCACTCGGGCGAGACAGCTGAGGCAACGCAGCACAACTGAAAGAAACACCGTCTGGGTCTCTCCGGACGGCCCTAATGACTCTTTCATCTGGGGAGGGAGGCACGGTGAAGCCTGAGAGCAGCCAGAGCGAGCGCTGTGCGCTTGGCTGTTAATATCTGGAGCTAAAGCGGAGTTGCAGCGTTATTGCGAGAGGGTCTCGGGAGACTTTTCAAAAAAAGCAATGTCCGCTGGACTGGGAGAAACACTGAATAATTCACCTCTCCTCCAGGTTTGTGGAGTTCTCGCACCGAGTTTTCTTTTCTTCTTTTACCGCGCTGAGATGCTGTCATGTCTTGGAAGAGTGGGCCGATGTAGAAATGGAAACGATCTTCCAACTGGAAGCTGCCCAACCAATGGGAGTTTGCCCACATTAAGCCTGGCAACTTCTGCTCTATGGTCTGCACCAGAATGAAAAAGAAAACCCCTGGTGGAGTGTCTGTCTGATGGATCCAGATAGATAGATTGAGCCACTGAGATAGATCTAGACAGACAGATCCAGATTGAAAGATGCATCTGTACAGATGGCTAATTTTATTTTGGTCTAGATTGATAGATCTAGACAGATAGTTTTAGATAGATCCATTGTTGTTCTGACTGCTGTTACTCTGTAGGCAGGCTGTCATTATTCTGGCGTTGTAGATATGTGGTTATTTAAGGCACAGCAGAGGGAAGTGATGAGGTAGAGGTGGAAATGTAGGTTGGTCAGGCTTAGAAAGTCCCATAATTCAGTTAGAAAACCTAAACAGAAGCTCAGAAATGCTGTTGAAGGGTCTTAACCTCACCAGCCATTTTGAGCTCTTTAATCCTGTAATTTAATTCAAGCCATATTTCATCCATTATGATCAAACTCTATGTGAGTGCAAACCCTTCACCATAATGAGCTCTGATGTGAGCTGGCCTTTAGGTTTCTGCTTCACTCTGGTGAAACGGCAACAGATCAGACCAGATCAGCTGTCATGGAGTGGATGGCAATAAACAGAAAGCTACACAGGGTAAAAATCGAAGGGCTTCGGGTCACAAATCTATTACAACCCTTAAAATGTTCATGTTTCATGCAGAAATTAGTAAGGGCCATTAAGCGGTAAATGGGCTGAACCGGATAGCTCCTGTCTCGTCCCGCCGACCCGACATGCTGCAGCAAAGCGCCGTGATGTTCAGTTGTTGGCAGATGTCTGTGTCTATAATTAGAGGAAGATTTAAAGCGTTCAAATATTTGAATACTATTTATCCTCCTGGGAAACATCTGTATGTGATCTGCCTTTTCCCATTTGTGCTGTAGACGCCACCATCTAACAAGGTCCTTACCAGATCCAGCCCAACGCGTTGGTGAACTTAGCCTACAGGCCAGCAGGGGGCCGTCAAGAGTCCCCACTCCTCACACTAACTAACTAACTGTACACTTATGAATTACAAGCCTACGTTTCAATTTGTGAAAAGATTTAAGAGCTTAAACTTTCAATGAATTAAATACATAATAAAGCATGACTTGGCTGTTGCTGTACAAAAATTATTTTTATGAAATCTGACTGACCTGGAGTGTTGGGGTCATTTTAGATCAAGGAAAATAAATGATGCAGCCATAGAGGAGTAAATTTCTGTCAAAAACGCAGAGACCTTTAGATTAATTTCACATCTTTACAAGAAAAAACTTTGATGTTCTCTGATGTCGAAAAGTAGCAAAGTTTCAAGAAAAAAAAACACTTCTCCATGATTAAAGGCATACATTTTTTATTTTAAAACTAGGATACTTCTGATATTTTAAATAACTGTTTTCGAAGATTATAAAGACAAACATTTTTGGCGGGAAATTGCAGAAGTCCTCTGAGATTGATGAGGTACATTAAGGAGGTGGAAATCTGGATATTTTCTCACAAACGTAGAATTCTTGGGCATCAGAAAAATCCCACATTTTTCTTGTAAATATGTAAAAATGGTGTCAATTTTTATGCTGCGGAAACGTGCCCCTCTCTGACCACATTTATATTTGCCTCATCTACCACAGCCTTAACACTTCGATGTAAAAAAACAAATGCACCACGTGGCACTTCTCAATTCTTGGTTTGGAGAACATTTTAAAAACCGTTTACTGTATCGTTTTCCTTCCCAGCTCACAATTATGCTCAATTTTATGCTCCCAATAAAACACAGTGATGTTCGTGGTTGTAGAAACCTGAATGAAAAAGGTAAGAACCAAACATTGTAAAGAAAGAGAACATAATAAGAAAGATTAAAATTGTTACGGAGATGAAAAAAAAAAACGTATGAATTGAAAATCCTTCCATGTTTCATATTTGCCAAACATCTTCCTGTGTGTGCATGTGACGTATCCTCTCTTATCTCTGTGGTTCCTGTTGCAGCGAGGCGTGTTGTTGGCCCTGTTGGCTCGTCTCCAGCAGGATGCGATGGCCTTTCTGTCAGCAGTTATCTTGTGTAACAAAGCAACAGTCTGCCACACACACACACACACACACCTTGTGTACTTTCTGCCTGACTGGAGCTCCATATCCTGGAGCTCCACCCATCTGCTTGGAATCACTTCAGGGAAACGGGAGATGATGGTTTGCGTTATTACCACAATGTGGGAAATCGCTGTGTGACAGAATGATGAGAAAAATAAAAAAAAATATTTGAGCATAACTGGGATGATGGCTAATCAATGGGTGTATTTTATCAGGATTTATCTGGGCGATCAATGAAAAACAGTGCTTTTTATGACGACTAATGAGTGGAAGACTAGAAAAAAATTAATTGAGTTAGTTTAATTTTTATTAAACTATATATCAACAAAAGGGCTACATTTTCAATTCAAAATTATCTGATTGGTGCGGAGTGTCACTACACCCCGTTTGCTTTTAGCGTTTCAGGAACAGCTGACGTTGGACACGTTTGCGCTGCTGCTACGTGTTTAGCATCGAGATGCTATTTTAAACCTGGATAGCTTTGTTGTTAGGTTAACTCCTTTCAGCATAACTGGAACACAACAATAGTCTTTTCCAGCATGAGAAAACGTTTTGAAGCACAAGTTAACCCCCAGAGGGCCAACGGACCGGCTTTGTTGTCCGTCGCTGTTTGCGAATGTCGCTTGTGCGTCGGATTTAGCGACGTACCGGAAACACCATTATATGTTCCGGCCAGAACAATTCTCCTATAACAAAAATAATAAGATAATATTTTCAATCATGCTCTGCTCAATAAATTAGAACATATCCTCTTAGACGTTATTTTAGCGTTTAGCGAATAGAAATATAATCTTGACTGAAGCTGCTACCCCCGCAATCCGACCCCGGATAAGCAGACGAAAATGGATGGATGGATGGATCTTAACTGACCTAAAACAGGAAACCTTTATTATTATTATTATTATTATTTTTGAATACAAGAGTAAAAATGATCATTTGTCCCCTTCCAGCTGGGTTGCACGCATTGCTTGATAAGAACGTGCTTACTGTTTGTTGTTGACTCTTGTTTTTGTAAGCAGGGTGATGTGAGTCCTGTGTGAGTCAAGCTCTGCCTCATTACCTTCACACTGGACCCAGAGGCTCTGATGAATTCCTCACAGTCAGTATCTTGCACAGCAGACTCTTACAACATGTTCAAGACTAAACTTGCACTCATCAAAGGCTGAGGATTTTCGGCTCCTGCAAGATGTTGGATAAACTTTCCCCGATCATCACTCTGGTATTCCACTGAGTCCTGCGACGGTGAGAGTGTCTGGTAGCTCTGTGGGTGTTTTTGCTCCATGTTCTAACCATCAAATTGAGATTTGAAATGTCGGGCGTTGTTCTTCTCTGAACAACCGGATCCATACGAAGCCTTAGGAAGAAAATGTTGAAATGCTAAAAGTTGATATGCTTCTATCAACTTTTAACATCTACAGAACAAAAGATTACTTTTTACATGCGTCGTCCTCACTGTGCATTTGATTTGCTTTTACTTCGTCTGCGGCTTCTTGTCCAGGAAACGCACAGAGTTCATGAAAAGATTGAACAGCTTCAGCTTTCTGCTACATTTTACAAACAAAATCCAGTTATTTCTTCTTTCTGCACGATCTGGCAGTTGCTGTGCAACACTTTTCCCTTCAGCCCACTTAAAGACAGAGGTCGGGGGGGTTACGGTCAAAGCAGAAGGCCGCCGTCTTGTGATGATCTCTGCTCGAGTGTACGCAGCAGAGTGCTCACACACCCACCTACACACAGATATCTGCAAACCGTTTAAACATCCCTGTGTGCAGACTGGATGCTCTTTCTGGGTGTTTCTGGGCAAAGATTGGCTACTAGAGGTTTGCACTTTTTTGTGTTAGTGTACAAGGAATATATACGTATATATTACATGTTCACAAGTTGCACAACTATTGTTAGAGCTAACAACTGAAATATGTCAAACTGAGGAACTGTTTTCATTTTGTCAGCACACAGTGAGCTCTATGGTAGAGGAAGTAAAAAAAAATATCTCAGAATCTCAATGTTAGCAAAGCATATCCTCTTAGTATCACTGCATGTCCATAGCAACCATCTGAGGCTAGCTACTGTATCCCAACCATTTGGTTTTGGAAGTGATGTGAGACAAAAAATATATATATATCCTGTTCTATTCTACCATCACAAACGTAACCATGTGGAGTTTACTACACTTATTGCTGTTACTCTAAATCTGTGATCTGGTCAGATGAGCTCAAGATGAAGCTTTTCAGCTCCTAAACGTCGAGGTGGGATTGGTGTGAAAATTCACCTCACGCACTGTTAAAGGGGCGGTATCGTGGAAAATCAACTTTTTGAGCTTTACATCGTGTTGTAACGTTATTCTCTCATCAAAAACATACCTGGAGTGTTGCTTTGATTCTTTCATGCATGTTTGAGAAATCCTTCAATCTCTCATAGCAACCAGTCAGCTGTGGGAAACACCTGGTTGGACCTAGCCCCGCCTTCAAGGATGAAGCTCCTTGCCCCACTCTTAGCTCCTTCAGACTAGCCGGCAGCAATTAGAAAACACCTGGTGGAACTGCACATCATTATATGAGCTACTTCTCAATGAAAGAAGGTAAAAACGTTAAATGGGTTTAATAGAGGAGCCATGCTGTGCTGACTTCCTGAAGGCGGGGCTTCAGGAAGAGAATGATTTATTTTTTTTAAAGAGACAGAGACCCCAATTTCAAAGTGGTAACTTACAAAGTCATATTTGATATATACAGCATTTTTTATGTTTGTTGTGCTATAAAAATAATAATATCGTTGCCCCATTCAAATAATAATGATAAATAAATCTGTCCTATTTAATCAGGAAGAGATGTTAAAATGTAATACACTTTTAATCTAATTTTCCAGAGAAACATTTACTTTAGTCCAATCCCTGTTTCTTCGCAGCTGAAACCAGGAATGTCGAGGTTTGTCTCCCTCCATGTTGACAGAAGTCTCTGGAAACATGGAGGGAAGCATGGAGGGAAGCATCCTCACACCTCCCAACACACACTCATCCTGTCATCCCCTCGGCCAGTAAGGAAGCCTCCGTGGCCAGGTCTGGAGGAGAGAAACAAGGCCGCAGCGTCCAGAGTTCCCAACAGAGCTGCCAGTGCGCTTTTCCTCCTCGCCTTGTCGGAGCGTGTTGAGACTTTCTCCTTCCTGCTTTGGGGTGCCACTGTCTTTCCCAAAGACGACAGCGGAGCTGCGAGAGGCGCAGGCCTGTCCATACGGATGAAGACGAATGTCTGCCGCCCTGGGGCCAGATGTGGCTCTGACCCCCTCGCGCTTCTTCCCCTTTGTGCCCATAAACAAGACGGATTCGGGGCAGATCTCATCAGCTGACGGTCTCCCTGTGACAGGACCGAGAATAGACGGCTCATCGTCGGCGCGGTGAGATTCACCTCCGAGCTTCGGAGATAAAAGGTGCGAGTGCCACTGCCTGAAGCCTGCTAGACATTTTTTAAAAATGTTTTTTTGATTTACAAAGGTTATTTTTATGCCTGTGATTAAATGAACAATGACAAGAACATGCTCGTGAGGAACAGAGGGCAGCGCAACGGATTCCCACCCCTAGAGCCTTTCTCCATTTATCACGCTGCAGAATAAAATGTCAAAGTATTTCATTGGGATGGCATACATTTTCAATCAAATACTTTGACATTAATATATATATAGGTATACATTTCTGGAAAAAATTAAGAGACCACTTAAATTGATCAGTTTCTCTGATTTTACTTTTCATAGGTTTATGTTTGAGTAAGATGAACATTGTTCTTTTATTCTATGAAATACTGTCAACATGTCTCCGAAATTCCAAACAAAAATTTTGTTTTTATTTGCAGAAAGTGAGAAATGGTCAAAATAAAGAAACGGATGCAGTGCTTTCAGACCTCTTATAATGCAAAGAAAACATGTTCATATTCATTAAAAAACGACAATACTGATGTTTTAACTCAGGAAGAGTTCAGGAATCAATATTTGGTGGAACAACCAGGAGGTTTTCATTGGGGTTCAGTGCAGTGGGCTCTTAGTTTTGTCCAGAGCTGTATACACTTTATTGTTATGTCTTGATTGAAGATGAATAGTTTACCTTTCTATGCCCTTATGGAAGTCCGGGGGAAGGGGCGCAACATTTTTTAGGAGTGGGCCACGGCCCCCCCCGGCCCCCCTCTTGGGGTCGCCACTGATTTGTGATTGTAAAGACATAAAAATGGGTTGTTTTAAAATTCCCACCAAAAAAAACCCCGAAAAAAAAACCAAATTTATTTATTTTTAAAACGGTGGGTTTTTTTTTTTTTTTTAAATTTTTTTTTTTTTTTTTTTTTTTTTTTTTTTTTACAGTCAATGATTTCATTTTCCTCCATGTTTCCTTTCCCCTGCTGCCTCTGGATCATGTTTCTTCTTCCTTGCGCCTGTGACGATGAGAACTTGGCCCTCCTGACCCGTGATGCTGTGGCGGCGGGCCCAGCTGTGGGGAAGCTTCTCACACAGTGTTTTTGCTCTTAGCTGGGTTTGGATGAGCTCACACTGTTAGCATGTTTCTTGTTGCAGAGCGAGAGGGGGGGTAGCGGGATGAGAAACTGCAGCTTTCTCGGCTCTGCCATGCCCCCGGGGCGTTATCACGCTTTTTCTGTTGTCTCTACTGGTGAGCAGGTTCACATTTAAAGGTGGGGAGACTTTTTTTTTTCTTTCTTTCTTCTTTCTTTCTTTTTTTAAAGCCAGACTGTTTCAGAGGTTGTAGTCCAAAATAAACTAACGGGTTAACGGTTCTCGTTTTTGTTACTTTAGTCACAGTGTTTAATTTTCTCAGAGATGCTGGAAGCTGTTAATTAAAACGCATAATTTAAAACACACAAGCGAAATAATGAGGAGCAACACGTCCACAGGAGGAAAGGCGCAGATTATATTTAGATTCTGGGCTGCCGGATTAACGGCTTTTTCCCAGATAATTTGGTGTTTATTCGAGAAAAAAATGACATAATTTAAATAAGAGTCAGTGGATCTGCCTGTAAATTAAAGGAAAGGTGAAGTTAAAATCTTCCTCTCCGGCTCCTCAAGGCACACTGGCCTGCATGCTTCAGATGTTTCCCGGCTTTAGCACACCTGATTCCAGCTGATGGCTGATTAACGGTCTTTTGCTGAAGTGCAATCATGTGAATCAGGCGTGTTAAAGCAGTGAAACATCTAAAACATGTTGAGCACCAGAGGTGAGAAGCAGATGCTCTCTGATGCTCCGCATTTAGGTCTGAAGACTCAGAGGTTCGTTTGTGTTGATTTAGCGATATGTTCAGGTCCTCATCCTGTTGAAAACCTCCAGAGCTCACTTAAGATTTCATTTTATTACAAGTTAATGATGCCGTGCTCTCTAACTATTCTCTGTCGCTTTAAGAAACTCCTCTTTCTGAAAGCCTGCCCTCAGGAAGTCACAGGACGTTTCCACCTGCGTTGGACTGAGAAGTCGCTCCTACAATGAGATCAGCAGATGCTCCGTTCCACCAGCTGTTTGCTGATTGCTGCCGGCTAGTCTGAAGGAGCTGAGAGGCGTTAGCTTGTAAAGTGCAGCTCAGAGGAGGAGATTCATCCTTGAAGGCGGGGCTAGGTTCAACCAGGTGTTTTTCACAGCTGACTGGTTGCTATGAGAGATTCAAGGATTTCTCAAACATGCGTGAAAGAATCGAAGCAACACTCCAGGTATATTTTTGATGAGAGAATAACGTTACAACACGATAAAGGTCAAAAAGTTGATTTTCCACGATACCGCCCCTTTAACAGTGCATGAGGTGAATTTTCACACCAATCCCACCTCGACGTTTAGGAGCTGAAAAGCTTCATCTTGATCTCATCTGACCAGATCACAGATTTAGAGTAACAGCCATAAGTGTAGTAAACTCCACATGGTTACGTTTGTGATGGTAGAATAGAACAGGATATATATATATTTTTTTGTCTCACATCACTTCCTAAACCAAATGGTTGGGATACAGTAGATAGCCTCAGATGGTTGCTATGGACACGCATTGATACTAAGAGGATATGCTTTGATAACATTGAGATTCTGAGATCTTTTTTTTTTACTTCCTCTACCATAGAGCTCACTGTGTGCTGACAAAATGAAAACAGTTCCTCTGTTTGACATATTTCAGTTGTTAGCTCTAACAATAGTTGTGCAACTTGTGAATTCTCATTAAATAAACGTACTTCAACTAAGAGTTGGACTTTCAGTGTGAGACCATTGTAATAAATACAGCTGATAAGCCTTTAGTTTGAGCCTTTAAGGCATTTTTACTAAATAAACACTTTAAATGTGTCGCGCCAATTAAAGTGAATATGATGGACGTTTTTTTTTTAAACCATTTTCCAAGATTTTACAAAATAAAGGTAAGTACATAACTTTTCTATGTTGTGTCACATCACAACACAATACGTCATAAATACATTTCATTAGAATTTAATGTGAAAGACCAACACAAAGTGGCACACAATTAAAATTAGACACGATTCAAAGCATTTTTGTGCTAATAAAAAGCCGAAAAGCGTGGTGTGGTAAAATATTCAGCCCCATCCAATTGCCTGATGACTGTTAGTGGCCAACTGGAGTCCACCAGTGTGTGACCTCTGTGACGCCTCAGAGGCTGGTGGAGACAAACAGCATCATGAAGTCAATCACAGCGGACGGGACGGAGATAAAGTTGTGAAGCTTGAAGCTATGAAAAGATTTCCCAAGCTTTGAACGTCCGTTCTGTCCATCCTCTGGGAACGGAAAGAGCATGGCACCACTGCAAACCCACCGACACAAGACCGTCCACCTAAACTCAGAAAGTTTCAGATTAATCTCAGAAATTTTCTAGGAAAATGTTTTTTTTTTCTTTTTTTTCAGTTTCAAAAGTCAAATTTTTTTTTTAATTTTTTTTTTGACCTTTGGACATTTTCTGAGTTTGATTTTTTTACTTTTGAAACTAAGAAATCTTTACATTTTCTTTTTCTACAAAATCTCAGAAATTAATCTAATTTTTTCTTCTTTTTTTTTGTGGAAATTGACTCAAATAATAATTGGTCTCTTCTCATCTGTGCATTGACTCTCTGTTTGTGTTTTGGCTCCACAATGTAACCAAGGCGATTTTTTTGATATAAAAAAAGGTTCATTTTACGATTCATCTCAAGAATTTACTAGGGAAAAAAAACTTGGAATTTTTAAAAATTTCATAAAGCGAAAATTTACCAAGAAACAACATTTTCTGAGTTTTTCAGAAATTTTGGAGATTAATCTAAAATTTTCAGAGTTTTTGGGTGGAAATGCCCTCCCTCTGCCCCCCTCTTCTAACGCGCCGTCGTGAATCGGAGACCAAGCAGGCGGTTTCGCTTCTACGATTTTTCCCCGATAAAGAAGAGAAGAGGAGCAGACATCCTCCCCTTCATTGCTGCATCCCGTGGCAGAGCGCGCGCGACAGTGTCGCGTGTTTACAGGAGGGGTGTGTGCGCGTGGAGGTGGGAGGGGGGAGCGCACTGCTCGGCGCTAGGACCGTGCACTCCAGTCTGTGCGCAAATCCCAGCAGAGAGGCAGCGTCTCCGGCAGACAGGAGCGACAGAGGCAGGAGGCTGCGCGTCTCCTCTGCAGGTTCAACCCATCACCGGCGGGGGCGGCGGGCTGCGGGCTGCACCTTCTGCCAGGCGGACCTGAACCAGCCACGGGCTCGCCTCCGGTGCCCTCCTTATGGGCTCACCATGCGCAGGATACGGGCCAACGCCATCGCCATACTGACCGTCGCCTGGATCCTCGGCACGTTTTATTACCTGTGGCAGGACAGCAAGCCCGCGTCGACGCCGTCGTCGTCGTCCGCGTCGCAGGCTCGCGGCAGGGGCCACGGGCAGAAGCTGGTCCCCGGTCGGCTGGAGATCCACCGGGACGACAGGACCATCCCGCTGATTGTGAGTGAACGCGGCTCAGGGAGGAGGAGGGGAGGAGGGGGCGCCTGTAATAAAACGATCGGGAACGGCGCTGTGGCTGGAGGCGACGGGCTGCAGGGGAGTGTGTGCTGCATGTTGATGTGCATGTGCGTGTGCGTGTGTGTGTGTGTGTGTGTGTGTGTGTGTGAAACTTGGACTGATGGTGAAGGAATAATGCTCAGCTCGGCTGACAGTGTATGTGGAGCAGGAACAGCGTCCTCCTCCAGTGCAAACATGTCTTTGTTCCAGCGGCTGCCCGGCGCTTTCTGCGGTTTCTCTCCCTCCAGCCGCGGAGCGCTACAGACCCGCTGCCCCAAGAACCCTCGCTCCTAAGCTCAATGCGTCACGAGCAAATGGCTGGTAAACAAATCGCCTTGGGAACTTTCCCCGGACACCTCCAGGAAGTTTTATGCGGGGCGCACAGATGGGGCCCACAAATGATCATGGTGGGACACTAAGAAAAACCCCCAGGAACCAAGAACAGGATGTCAGGAGGTTATTGTATAAAGTCGGAGTCATTATTCGGGCTGGAACTAATGAATATTTTAGTAATCGATCATTCCGACGATTAATCGGATTGAAAAATTGCCACATTTGGCAGATTTTTCTTTCAACCACTTAAGCTTATTTTATACAATATTAGAAATGCATCAAAAATAACAAATAATTCACTTCATCTGTTTAAATAAGAAAATAAACACCTTATGACCTAAAATGCAAGAACAGGATTCCTTCAGTTTGATCTTTTGTTTCAACGAATGCATACAGCTAAAAATCCTTCCAACTTTAGGGATGCAACAAACTCTTATTTTAATAATTGATTATTCTGACAATTAATCAATTAATCAGATGTAAAAATTGGCACATTCTGCTGATTTTAAATGAGACTAATGAAGAAATGATTCAACTCCTTTTTTAAAATACGAAAATAATTATTTTTTTTAATTAGACAGCAAACGTTGCTTCATATGATATATTTTTTTACTGTACAGAATTTGAACCATTGAAGCTAAACTAAAACCACTTGAGGAATTCTGGGTGTAGAACATAGTTATAGTCAAATATTTTTTCACTTCCAATGCTAAATTCATGTATTATCTTTTTTGTACAGTTTTGCCTTAATTACTGCTTTTTGAGTCTATATAATCCAGTTAACGATTAATCGGCAATCCTTTAAGTAATCGATTAATCATGATTTATCGTTTCAGTCCCGCAGCACTGGCATGAGATCGGGGATCATTTGAAAGTGGGGGTCAAAGGTGAGTGGCAGGGTCTCTAGAAATAAATACAACAGACTTTGTTAGCCAGTGGACAAGGAACCAACTAGCTAACTAACGGTAGTTTATAGGACACTGTGAGGTTAGGAAGGCTTTGTGTTGTGTCCAGGTGGTTCAGCAGCCTCCTGTTTGCAGCCACAGACTCACCCTGGAGTCTGAGGTTCTGCCAGCTCACATTAGACTGTGTGGTCTGACAGGCATTCTGCTGCATAAAGAGATACGAGCGTGCATTTAGAGCTGCAACAAGAAACTCAGAGTAATCGTTGTAATAAAATATCCACCTGTTTGTCTCGTCCACCATTCAGAGTTACAAACACAGAGTTCCTCCGTGTTCCCTTCCCAGTCTACTCCCGTTTGCTTTTTGCATCAGAGTTTGAATACTTATCCGAGGTTGCCGTGGCGAGTCGGAGGATGCGCAAAGCAATCCCCTCGTCCCTCCGGCGGACTTTCTGGGGCTCATGCTGTTCTCTGGCAGTCAAGTATCAGTTCTTATCAGATCGTTCTTTGACCTGAAAGTGAAGCTCCCTCTTTTGTAATAGCTGTTTTTTTGTGAGTGGGGTCGTTGGCCTGTCACCACAATGAGACGTCGCTGCTGTTTGTTTTGGTAATCTGACCTGACGCCCGCCTGCTGCCAGCTCTGGCCTGCTCTCCGGAGCAGAGTGGAGGCCTGCTGGGTGGCTCTGTCATAATTGATTCCTTGTTTGGTTTGTGGATTTTTAAATTGACGCTTCCCTCTTCCTCTCTCTCTCTGCACGTTGGTGGTCCCAGTAGCACCTTGAAAAAGTAGAAAACATTTTTCACGTTTTCTTACGCTCCGACCTAAAACTGCATCGCATCCTATAGGACAAAAGTAGGGCTGCAACGTGTCACGATAAGTGTTTCATATCAGGCGATACCGATAATTATTGATTCGTTTTTTGTTTTAAATATCTGAAATTCTGCCAAACTGGTGACCTTTCCTCTTGTACCCACAGTTTTCACTCTCTGCTGTTTAAAAAAAAAAAAAAAAAACATTTTTCAGGACTTGTGAGGCATAATGGCGAAACATGAAACTGCTGCTGCGCATGTTACTCATCATGTTGTTGCTAGGTAAGGCCTCTGATCAAGGTGGTTGCAGCTAAATATGGCGAAACCCTTAAAAAGAACCCTGAAGGTAATGTCAGAACTGGGTTTAATTAATGCATATTTGTGTGTTGGAACGGCCCAGGATCTAAATTCAACTCGGAGTACAACGCAAGACTTGAAAATTGATGTTCACCGATGGTCGATACTTGATCTCATTGAGCCATTTTGCAAAAAAGAATGGGCAAAATGTAGCTGCTTGATGCTCAAAGCAGGTAAAAACATCCTGAAACAGAACAGTTTTGCATGAGGGCAAAGCCAAATCTAAGCTTTGCCCTCATGCAAACTTTCAGGTTTCATAAGCATCACAATAATGGAACATGTAGTTGATCCCGGCTCAGACTTCGTAAACAGCACATTTAACCCAGTTCTGTCATCAAGTTTTTACACAGTCACACGCCAACTGGAAAAAAAACAACAACTTCTTGCCCAGCGTATCAACGTAACTACTGTACATAACCCAGCAGCTCCATCCGAGCCTACGCACAGGAATGCATGTGGAATATTAGATTAAAACCTAAGGAACCTAAACCTTACTGACACACATAAGGCATATGGCAGCGGCGACATCGTCTAAGGCCCGAGGCCCGAAGGCGAGCTGAGGTCGGACGCTTGCGACGTGCCCGGCGTTAACAACGAGGCAACAGATGTGCAGGTCAGCGAGGCCGGTGATTACGGCGAACGCTGCAAATTTAATCAGAGGAAGTTCACATGCAACGTGTTACTCTAAACTGAAGCGCGGCGTTGGGGAAATTACCCGGACAACGGGGGAGGAAAGTGGAGCCAGCTCTCACAAAATGATATTATTACCTGTAACGAATGCAGCTAATGAACATGCTTAAGAGAGTGAGAGAGGGGAAGAAAGGCAGAGCAGAGCTGCATTGCAGTGGAAATGAATCCTCCGCACTTTTTTCACATTGCAAAAAAAAGGCAAACTTTTGTTTAGATCAACATTCAGCTACTTTTATAAACTGTGGAGCAGTTATTATTTTAGACCAACATTTAGTTTTATACGTCTAATATCGGAGCAAGACCCAGAGAAACTCCTGTTAGTTTACAAATCCGGAACAAACTTGGAAAAAGTACCATCTACTTTATAGAATCAAACATGGAGAACCAACATTTAGAAATCCAGAACTCAACCCAGAACGACTGAAACCAACGTTTGGTTTTATACCTCACTAATTTTACCAAACATGGAGAACCAACATCTACTAATCCAGAGAAAAACCCACTAGTTTATATGAGCTACTTATTCTTAAGTAGCTCATGTTTAATTGGTCCCCCATTATTAAACATGGGGGACCAATAAGTAGTTTTATATTTTGTTTTTCTTTTGGTAAAGTTGTCTTGTTAAATATTTCCTTCTAATTCATGTAAATCACTTTGAACTAGCTTGTTGCTGAAAATGTGCTTTATAAATAAAATTACCGTACCTCCCCTAATAGACCAACACAATGTGCATAATTGGAATGATGTGGTTTTCTGACCTTATTAAGGAAAACTAAAAGAAACATAAAAAAACAATTGACTTTTCTGGGTTTTTTGAAGGATTTATACAGAATCAGAGTCTGCATGTGTTTCAGCTGCACTCTAAAAATAGTTGGGTTGCTTATTGGCCAATCATTGAGTTTTAAAAAGCCTGGCCTGCCGATTCCGACTTTGGCCAATACCCATTTGTTTTTCTGAAAAATCGCTAAATACAGCAACAAATTTGCTAAGTTGGCAACGGTGGGGTGACGACTGTTTACGTGTGGAGACGTGATCTGGTTGCCAGGACAGTGGCTGATTGTGGATAATATCAGGTTAGCGTATAAGTATTGGTCAAATGAATCAAATTTAAGGAATTGTGCACCTCTAGTTGAAAACAATAATAATTTCGGCATTTTGAACACAGAACAGACTGGGTCCAGACTGAGCCTCGGTCCAATCATGAAGGATTTCTTGGAATTTTCATAATTTAATTTTGCCATTTAAAAAAATCCATCCATCCTTTGTCTGTAATAGCTCATCATGGTAGCGTGATTCAGGAAGCGGTTCCCATCTCCAGTGGTCATCAGGTGAAAAGCTGTTCATTCCCTGGACTGATCGATCAATCAAAAAAAAGGAAAGCCTAAACTAGGGGCGGGCATTTGTCGTATAGTTTATCATTTATCCTGATAAATATCTTATCATGACAATTTCAATTTATTGTTGTCACAATAAACTCCAGTTAACGCCGTTTACAAAACCCAGAATGTGTCCTTGTTGACGTTATTGTCATTCTTGCTCGTTTCTCCACCGTTTGCTCCAAGAAAGCATCAATAAATTTGAAAATATGAATAAGTGCAGTTACAATTTGCATTTTGAAAATACAAATCTCACTTCTTTTTTTTATGTGACCTACAAAAGCCCATCATCACATTTGGAAATGTTTTTTAAGAGCAGTATTTGTGTTTGTGGCGCTGATATTGCAGTCATACAGTTACCTGCAGAAAAGTAATGAACTGTTACTTTTCTGTCCTTGTTATCACAGTAATTCCACAAAATGTGATCAAACTCAGATATACATTTTCTGGCTTTAGCAGAAAATTAGCATTTAGTTGGCTGTAAGGGAAACAGCCCAATGTTTCAGTGTCCATTCAGTTTTATAAGTAATTTTCACAAACGTTAGTAAAATACAACTGAAAATAATAAAAAGATAAAGAATGCAGTCTGAATATTTTCAGTGTCCTCCCGTCTGGCATAGATATGAAAAATGAAAACTAATCCCACCGCAGCGAGATAATCTGTGGAATATCTGGAATCCTGCGAGTGTCTGAACTGGGCCTGCAGCAGCAGACCCGCTCATCCTTAATTCACGAGACTGAGTCTCAAAACGTCTACTGTTTCTTTTCTTTTCTTTTTTCTGTCATCTGTCTTCAGTTTTAGAACAGTTTTTTTAAGACAGATAAAGAAAGAGAGCAAATGTTTGAATATACATGTTTCGCATCACTAGTTTTGGTAGTGAAACGTGGTTCTTCAGGTTCTGGTCCAAAGAGTATCGATGAACAGATTAACAGGTGATCGTTTTTTACAATTTGTCTTTCTATTTGAACTGCTGAAAAAGCGGCCATTTTTAAAAACACTTTTGCCCTTTCAATCCTTGGTACCTGTTCCTGAGAGGTGACGGTAACACTCAACTTATTTTTAGCTTTACATCATAACGTTATTTCCTAATCGAAAACATTGTCTTGATTCTTTCCTGTATTTTTGAGAAATTCTTTAATCTCCCATGGCAACCAGTCCGCTTTGTAAAACACCAGTTGCAGTTTCCAAGCCAAGCTCTCGCATTACAAATCGCTCCTCTCCTTCAACTCCCCCTCACTCAGCTCCTTCAGACTAGCCAGCAGCAATTAGCAAACGCCTGGCGGATCTGATCATCTGCTGAGCTCGTTATGTGAGCCTCGTCTCAGTGCAGCGCTTCAACGAACGTTTCTGAACGTTTGATGGAGGAATGTTGGTGTGATGATGTGCTGAAGGCAGAGTTTCAGAAAGAGCGGGAGCTTCTTAAAGAGACAGAGGCCCAGTTTCAAGGCATTAGTCGCAAAGTCATGTTTTCTTTAAGCCACGTTTGATATATGCAGCAACTTTATAACAACTGAAGGTGACATAATTACTTGATTGTGCTATAAAATGATACTAAGTGGCTGGAAACCACGTAGTACTGTCTGTCGATGTTTTCTGCTTACTATGTATCCATGCGATGTTTCTTATCCACCAACAACCATGTGACAATTCAAGGTTGGTGCAGGTTGGTGTCGGTACGAATCTTCTACACACTCAGCTCGTACCCACCTTTGCAATGTTTTCAACCTGCTATGCTTCATTTTTTACCCTCTTTGGGGACATTTTATACTCGCCGTGCATCATTTTGTTCCGTACTGCCGTTGTGTCCTTGGGCAAATTCCTCTTCTTCCACAACATTCATCAATTCTTACCTGCTTTGGGAATCTTTTGTACCAAAGACATATCCGTTCGTACTCACCTCGGGGGCTTTTCTTATCGACAATGCCTCAGTTCGCTCCCAGCTTGGTTGGGTATTTCCAGCCATGGTTCACTTTGTTACCTGCCTTGGGGAAGCTTTGTATCGGCCGTGCGCCGATTCCCTCCCACTTCAGAGACGTTTTAACGGACCATGCATCAATTTGTACCAACAATGTGCCGATTTGCACCTGTTTAGACATTTCATACCAAGCAGACATCGGTTTCATCCCTGTGGTGATGCTTCATTGACCACGCGTCAATCATTTGGATCGTGTTATAACAACCAGGACAAAATTTGAACCCAACATAAACATTAGTGCCTACTTTAGGGAAGTTTAGCGTTTATTCTCACCCATCTTGTAGGTTGCTGTACCTTCAAATTTCTGATCAACAGCAGCAAATAAATTATGCTCAGAAGTTGTGTCACTTTGTTTTGGAACGTCAATGAGGCACGAGGCTGTGTGGATTGAACATGAAGATTGAGAAACGAGGCTTATTTCTGCAAATTATACTGAATAAGTTAATTTAAAATTGGCTAAAATGTATAATTACTTTGTTTTAACATAATCACTAACCCTCTATTTCATGGCAACACAAAATCTCGATGCACCTAATATGAACAATTACTGTGTTAGTGTAAGTTCTTATAGTCATTAAAGATGGATTTTAATTTGCAAAAATAAAAAAAGTCCAATTATCCACAAATTCTTCTTTTTATTTTTTTTACTCCAGTTTTTGTTGATTTATGTTAATGGCAGCCATGTTACATCTTCAGGTTGGGTTTGGTGAGAAAAATAAAATCTGATTTCAGTCGGCGTAGATTTTCCCCACTTTCCAGTACAAGTGGAAAACAGCTACAGTTTCACCAGAAGAGTCGATCCTGTATATGTGGGCTGTACGGAAAGCAGCACACGGACATGATCCTTCTCACTTTCTCACTCAGCAGAATGTTCTGAAAATAAAAATATGTTCACTGGAATGCATAAAGTCCTAAAGCGTGGCAGCAAAAAAAGAAAAAAAGGTCAAATAAAACTCTACAGCCACTCCAGATCCAGCCTCATTTGGCTGCCCTAATGCAATAAAACAATAATTGGATTATTGCATCATTAGATGTGATTATAAATCCCACTGCAGACAACAAGACCCAAATACATAAGCAATAAAAGCCACTGAGTTTACTTGACGTTACCTAATCCTGCTGACGTCAGCAGGTGATTTCATTTAATCTGTCCATTGGTTACAATAATGTAACGAATTAAGATGTTAACTGTACCACCTCATCACCTCGGCACAGTTGGGAAATAAACTTTTTTATAGTCATTAAATGGGCAAATGTAAAACAGTGTTACAACTGTTCCTGTTAAAGTTAGTTAGGCTTATATATGTATTTGTTCAGTGGTTAAGCTATTGGTGCTCTGATTGATCGTCCGGCCGACACATCGGCCTCGATTTGCTTAATTTTGGGAGATTGTCGATCCGCCGGTACTTAGATGTGAATCTGCCGCTAATCCTGTTGCTGTACCTTGACAGAGAGATGGGGAAAAAAATGTGAAAAATGAAGGACTAAAAGAGCTGATTTTTTGTTTGTTTGTTTAGCTTAGTTAATTGGGATGACAAAGCTCTAAACTATTTATTTATATTTGCGAGCACTACCTCATGTTCGGTTGAAACAGGTTTGTATTGTTTCAGTCGTATTGTTTATAGTTTTTCAACAGAATAAGATTGAAAAACATCACACGAGTCACTTGGTAGACAGCCGAATGTTACTACAGGCGGAAACCACGAAGAAGACGGCGACAGGAAGTGGTAGCAGGCTGACGGTTTGTTTTTGTTTCAGAGTGCAGCTAGCTCCGCTACAGCTCTCACAGCAACGGACGGTTCATGAAAAGTTTTGTAATTCCAACGCGTTGAATCCATAACTCTTATGTAAAATCGGCGACTACCATTTTCTCAAAATGTAGGCGGGGCTTGTCGCTCCAACGCTTGGCTAAAGCTCTGACGTCTCCTCTGACTGGCTGATGGAGGATGATGCTAGCGCCATGGCTGAATTATGAATATATTCCATGTTTACATTCATCGCTGCCATGATTTTTGATAACTTATCACGTGAACAGATGTATTTATGTGTGATTTTAATCTAATTTCTTATTTAATGGAAATGCCACAATTACAAAATTGTGTTTTTTTTAGACATTAGCAGGATGTCGACAGAGATTTGTGCACATCCGTAGTGGAAACGAAGCCAGCATCTGCTATTTCAAAAATCAATATCGGCCAAAATCAGAATCGGCAAGTCAGGTTTTTTTTAGATATCGGTGATCGGACAGAATACTGCAATCGGTGCAAAATCAGTAAACACACAATAAGTGTTCAGCAGCTACTAGTTGGTCTACATTCACACAACCTCTGCTGATCATATAAGTAACATTCATTTCTAGCAACCTGCAAGTCTAATAATGTCACTGTCAACGGTTCACTTTCCTCCAGCTGAGTTCTTTTTTTATTTTTCTTGCTCTTTTGGGGTCACGCTGCTTCCCTGGGGAGGCTGGAAATGAGGTCAGTCTCACCTCAGCCTGTTCAGGAGCTTTTCCTACCCTCTCCAGCCGAACTGAAGCAGCAGCCCGGATCCCTCTGCGTGTCCGTCATGCATCTGAACCTCTTTGACGAGGGCGTCTCTCGTCTTCCTTTAAGGATCCATCAGCTTGAGGGGAAAATCCATTTATTACCGAGGATTTATGGACTGTATTCTGATCTGATGGGGGCTCGGATCGTTCTGCCTGGTTAGAATCGACACGGCCGCCCTAATGGGAAGCTAACATTTACATTTTTGGCTGATGATGGTATTCATAATGAATTAAAAGTCAACCCGATTGATTTATTTGTTGGCATCTCGCATGGAGACGGCGCACATAAATAATCATAGCTGCAAACGTGCCAGGAGTTTGCCAAGAGGCTTTGTTTGTCCTGACGTCCTGGGAGAACTTCAGCAAAGTCACTCAGAAGAAACGACAAACTCGCTTTGATGAGGAAAGTTCTGATGCTGAGGGACAGCCATTTTATTATTTTTTTTTTTTAATCGCCCTCCATGATGGGTGACTTCAAAATAAACTTCAGGAAGAGCAGAGACAGTGACTGAAAATCTGTTATTCTGTTTCCGCTCCAGTGTTTTATTCTCATCGAAGTTTTTGTTTTTCACTGTTTCTGTTTTTTTTTTTTTTTTTTAATCTATCAAAAACAAAACTAAATGCAGGGTCATGAACACAGTTTTGATCGGCTGCGTCTGATCCACCAAGAACTGGAGCTAATAGCAACCAGTAACACCAGTCAGGTACTGGGACCGGTTTGGTGAAAAAAGGCCCAAGCAAGTTTCCTTCCAAATCCGAGTTCCGATTTTAATCGTTCATTTTTTAATTTTTTTTTCATTTCTTTTCTTACAAAGAAATTTCAAATGACAGAAATTTTTCAAAAGTTGGCTTTATTTCAATAAATTGATCTGGATTCAAAGTCCAAATAAATAGAAGCTGTAAAACAAGATGGTAGACGCTGGGCGTGATGAAAGCACTCTGAACTGTTTAAAATCAAGAGTGGGAAACACCCCAGTATAAAAAGTTATTTAAATCTTTGAAACAGAAAATGTGATTAATCGATACAATCGATTAAATATTGAGCCGCCTGAGCTATGGATCTCTGCAGCTCTTCCAGATTCTCTGATTGCTTCTTCAGGTTTCATACTTGAGTTGTATTTATACCAGTGCTGTTAATTAAATAAAAAATTTAATCAGATTAATGTCATTCTGGCATTGTGATTAATCACGATTAATCACTACAGTTAACATATTAAGCCTGAAATGTAAAATTAATGTTTACAAAAAATGTTTAAGGAAATGTCTTATTATCTCCAACCAAACATGTCAAGTGATCAGTTTTCCAGGTTTTCATATTCAGGAAAGTCATTTTTTTTCAATTCAGAAACGTTAACTACAAATGAATTGGATTTCAGTGGAAGGGAAATTCGTCGTTGCAATAAGTAAGCTAATGCTACTGTGATGAAAGTTTGGACCAAACCCAGGTTGTTTTTCTTACTGTGAAATTTGCTCATGTTTTCACTCGCATCTGCGGCTTGGCGTTGTTGACCGCAGTACAAGACCGTGTAAAGGGCGAGACACACGGGAGGTGACGCCGCTCCCTCCCCGTCCATTTCCTGTGGAACCGGTACGATGAGGCGACAGTCGCCCGTCCTCATCCAGCCAAGCCGCCGGCGTGATTCGTGCATGTGAATTTCGGAGCTCGTACACAGAGACGTGCACAACCGGGCTAGCAACACAGGAAAGTTGAAAAGCGCCGGACCTTTTGTTGCTGTCTGCTGTCGCTCTTCATGTGTCGAATTCATGACGTGCTGCTATGAAGGAGGCAACCCTCCGGCTGAGAGAGGCTGTTAGGTCAAAATGATTTGAATTATGTAATATTAAAGCGTTACACTTTTCAGAGTAGTCGCATGCGTTTACGTTTACAGCCTTAGTTCATACCGGGTTTAGTCACTACACCGATGGACTCCAGGTCCTGATTAAGTAACTTCTCAAGGCAGTCGGTTAAAAGCGTGCCACACTTTTCAGATTTTTATTTCTGAAAACTGTAGATGTGTGTCCTTCTTCTTCACAGCCTTACACCAAAGTGTGCTGGTTTATCACACATAATCCCAATAAAACCCACCTTGGCTCCCGCTTGTAGCAAACTATGAACAGCTACAGGAGTCCTGCCTCCGCTCTGCATCGTCTGTGCGCTCACTGACTCCGTTTTACCTCCTGTGCAGGTGACTCAGCCCCCCAGAGGCGAGCAGCAGAGCCAGCAGCTGGGCGGATTCGACGAGAAGGCTTACCTGGCCGCCAAGCAGCTCAAACCGGGGGACGACCCGTACAGGGAGCATGCCTTTAATCTGCAGGAGAGCGACCGTCTGGGCAGCGAGCGAGCCATCCGGGACACGAGGCACTACAGGTGAGTGTCGGAGCGGCTGAAGTTTGATCACCATCATTTGTGGTGCAGCAGTGATGAGAGTAAAAGTCACGATAAGAGCGATTACTTTTTTTAGGTGACTGTACTGGCTGTGTGAATCATAGCACAGATGCTGCTCTAAGAAAACATTCCCCTTGTTAAATTATAATGCACTACTTTACGACGTCACATAAAGACGTGTCATTTATGTCACTAAGACGCACACAGTAAGTGTATCTAATCATATTTTTGAATTTATTGATGCAAATTTACTGAACAAATGGTGGAGAAAAATACAGAAATTATTTTTTTTTAAAATCCTAACAATACAGACGATTTTACGTTTTATTAAAGGGACAATGATATTTAAAAATAATCTTTTTTAAAGCTTTATGTCATGTTATAATGTTATCCCATCATCGAAAACAAACCTGGAGTGTTGCCTTCATTCTTTCATGCATGTTTGAGAAATCCTTTAATCTCCTATTCGACTGTGCAAAACGCCTGGGTGGACCTAGCCCCGCCTCCGAAGACGAAGCTCCTCCTCTGATCTTCCGCCTCACAGAGCATTAATCCAACTAATCGTCTCAGTCCTACTGAACACCAGGCGTTTCTTCATGATCTAACTCCTTATTTGGTCAACATTCTTCAGTTTAAGCTTTTTTTTTTACGTGAAGACTTTGATTAAAATCGTTTAGCGACTGAAAGTGTTTAGGATTAGAGTTATTTCCATTCAATGACATGAATGAATATGGATAGCTAGATGCACTATGGGGACCACGCCACACATTTCAAATATGTATTTGTAAAAACTGTCAATGTCAATATGACATAAATACTAACAAGATGTGCTGAAGAACATGTTATAAAGTGACAAAGCTGGGAAAAGTAAAAAACTTTTAAATACTTTTGCAAGGCAGTGTAAGCCAAGCGTTGGAGGCCTATGATAGCAGTTTACTGACGTTAGCTAAATCCAAACATCCACCCATTAGCTAAGGAAGGTGTAAGGAAAGCTCTCTGATTGGTTAATCGGCCCTATGAACTGTTTACAGCGAGCCTGACGGGAGAAACTGGACCCACGGGAGTTCAAATTAATGACTCACTTATTCCAGGACATTCAGACTGATGTTTGCCTTTGAGCAACGCGCCGGATCTTTGTGGTTGTTTTTGCTGGACTTAATGGGCCTGGAAGTTTTCTCCGTTTTTCTGGCAGCACATCTAATTTCTCAAACATTCTTTCTGTTCTGTGAACAATTTGCACCCAATTTCTGTTGGGCGTGTTTAGCGTTTTTTTTCCCGAGTTTGAGTTGGGTGCCTCGCCCCGCTGCAGGTCCCCGCCCGGATTTTTAACGACAGAATAAAAGTCGTCCGCCGTAATCTCGCTAAGAATCGCAACAAATACGGTTTAGTGGAGAGTCGGAGGAATCGATTTGAGTCATTTCTGAGCAAATGGTTCCGGTTGGTTAAACGTCACCAAACAGGATGTGAATAAACAGGATGTTTTTGGGGCGGCTTGACATTTTAAGGAACAGATTGTTTACAAAAAGTATAGGAAATTTTTAGATTGTCGTCTTTACTAGGATTTTCTGCATTAAGTTTTTTTTTTTTTTTAATGAGAAGTTGTAGGAATTATGTGAAAAAAAATAGAAAACACTTTGCCAGTTGCTTTCCTGGCATCTTTTCTCTTTTACATCTGTTTTTCACACACACTAGAATTCACAACAGAATTTTGTTAATTTATTTAGTTTTTTATTTCAAATGTGCTAGCAAAAATTCACCTTTAAAATTTCACCCACATCAAAATTTTCTTGCAAAGGTGATGACCCAGTCATCAAGCAGTTAGCTGGTTAGCTAGCGCAGATAACTGCCCCGCCCACCACAGAGGGGCCACGTGATCAAAGCAGCGTACGTCATGACGTGGGCGTGAAGATGGTGAGGATAAAGCGGAGGACCCAGGTAGTTGAGTGGTGATGATGGTTTGATGATGAAAAAAGGACAAAAATCCAGGCAGCACAGAGGAGCAAAAGCTAGGAGCTAATCTCTGGTAGCATCTGGTAAACAGTAATCGACCAACAGCAGACACCAGACAACCAGACAGGTTAGACAGAGAACAAGAAACACAGGTGGGTATGAATACACAGGGGGTAATCAAGGGAACTAGACACAGCTGGGATCAATCTAGGTAGACAGGAACAACACAGAGACTCAGAATCCTAAATAAACGCAGAAAAACTCAAATCCTTACAGAGCAATCTGATTGGCTGAAAGCCGCTCCACTCCATCTAGTGCTGACTGCTCGTTTTTACAGGAGACATTTCGAAGCCAAAAAGGACATTTAAAGTACAGATGCATAATTGCACAAGATAAAAATTCTGTGTTATAAATTAAATTCAACGTAAAAAAAACAAAACAAATCTGATTCTCCTTAGGCTAAACAAGGAAAGCGAGCCTAAGCTGTTCTGTGCTGAAGAAATTGTTTTAGTTTTTTATTGGTTTAGTACAATACTGATTCTCAGTTACAGAAATGTTGATTGGTGAAAATGTTTGCACATTCTGATGATTTTCTGAAAAGGATAAAACTCATACCTTCATATAATTGCTTATTCAGGTTTTCTTACCCTTCAGGCCCATAACTTCCCCTTTCAACTCTAAATTAAAACACAATTGATACGAAAGAGCTCGTAAACATTTAGACACATTTCAAAGGTGCTAATTGAGCTTCCAGTTAATAATAAAGGTCATGCTCCATATAAGTAATGGATAACATATTGAACATAATGAGTAAAAAGATGCTTCTTTTGCTGCAAAGGTTTTGAGAAAGTTCATATTTCAGCTTTGTGTCTTCTGACTTGAACTTGTCAGAAGCAAGAGAAGGAAGTGGTCCCAAACCTGGGCGATTGTTGCCGGGCAACTGGATATTTTCATGTCACTAATGGCAACAACGAGGCTACTCCTGCTAATCACAGCTGGCGGAGACTCTGCTCAACGTGCGTCTGCTTTGTGACCGAACGGGAAGCTAATCGCACGCGGCGGACTGAGCGCACAGATCTAATCTCTCCTTTTCATTTTACCTTTGTAGATGCGCGTCTTTGACCTATGACGCAGAGCTGCCCTCCACAAGCATCATCATCACTTTCCACAATGAAGCTCGCTCCACTCTGCTTCGCACCATCAAAAGGTAATGAGGCCGAACGCAAATGGCCCCCGACACGAGCCTGGCGTTTGCACTTTGACCTCACTTCTCTTTGTGTTCTGTTTCAGTGTCCTGATGCGAAGCCCCCCGTCTCTCATTCAGGAAATAATCCTCATAGATGACTTTAGCACTGACCGTAAGCTTTGTCTTTGTGTTGTTGTTGTTTTTGTTGTTGTTGCTCCATTTTTTCATTTCCGATACTGATATCTGAGGCTTAGTATCGGCCGATACCGATCCGATATACAAAACCAGAACTGAATTCACCTAAATTGTTCCTTTTGTTTTTAAACCCAGAAATAAATGTGCCGAATTACACATTCTTCTCGTAACTCTGCACCACTGAAAAACACCAACAGCTTCACAGTCTTGGTCAAACATGTCAGAACAACTTTCGTTTGTTCAATTGGTGCGACTAGGAGTAGAACAGCTAATGTAAAATAAGTAATAAAGGAAATGAAACTGACAAAAACGATAGGTTGACTGCCACGGTCAAACGTGTGACGATAAACTGCAACAAACCTTTCAAATGTTTCAGAAAGTGCAATTAGGAAATCCAAATGTAATGTAAAGTAAATAACAAAGCATGATAGATATATCAGATATGCCCTTATGGATCATGAACATTGTCACTAGATTTTTTTGTCAATATCTCGAGTTACTACAGTGATTTTGGCTACGCAGCCATTTATTCTATTTTTATGTTCCATCTATTTAAAGCAGCAATAATCAATAGTTTCACAATAACAGTGCACTGCTGAACTATTACGTGATGGGTTTCAGTAATTCTTCATTTAGTTTGTCGTTTTCTGCACCGTCGTCCTCCCACCACTTGGTGTCGTCTTCTTCTTCGTGGTTTGCGCCAGCGGCAACATGAGGTTGTTGATCACGTGACTCCAGTGATGCAAAGAAGTTGGTGTCAAAACTTTTTATCAGAAAACGATGATGATATTTCAGCTTCATGTTTTCTGAAGCTCAGTTATTAGGGTTACATTTTTTCCTACATTTTTTAGAATTGTTTTCTTTTTCTAAATTGCCGTGTTTCCATTAAGCAGATTTGTTTTTCTGCAATTATGTGTCCAATGGATACGCAGCAACTGTTGGTGAAATAAATAAACAGCTCTAACATCTACATATGAGACATGCTGTAAAAAGAATAAGTAGCATTTGTGTTTAGAGGGTGAAGAGTCTTTTTTTTTTTTTTGCATTCAGTAGCTCCACAAACTGTGGAAATAAAGGATAACCACGTCTTAGCAATTATTCCCCTTTGACGGCATTAGGTAGGTGAATTACATGAGCTCATGCTTCACACCGTCTGCTGTGCTTTCTGTAATTTCCACCACATGCATCTTGTGTCTATGGGAGCCGCACGTTGACCTAAATTCCCAGTGTGCTCAGACCCACAGAAGGACACACTTGAAAGTGCCAGAGCTGGCCAGACATCTAACCAGTGGTGTCTCAGCGGATGTAGCAGCAGGAGCACTTTAAGCTCCCTAATGCCGTGATTTATTCTCCCCGTGGGCCGCCGGCCTACCTGCGCCCGTCATGAAACGCGCCATACTCTCCGTATCCGAACCGGCCAAAAGACTTCCAGCCTTCAAGCCCCCTCCCTGTTTTTAATTACAGTTCCCAGTGTTGGGTATCACATGAAACGCTTTCCTGTAGTCCTTGGTTACAGTTTGAGGCTTTTAGTTTTGCCCCAGCCTGACTTTAAGCCAGTCAGCCTCTTTGAGGGACTCCTTTCTTTTTTTTTATGGGTTTAACTGGAAAGATGGGAAAGCTCACTGAACGTTTCTCCACTTAGAGTTAAAGCACTTGTGGCTGTATCAGGATTAAGCTGCAATAAACTACATCAACAATCACAATCAGCTTCAATAACTACCAAAGATCAATCAATGACGGGTTTTTGCACTGTATCCCTTAAACTTTCGTGATCTAATAATCCTTTCCTTCTCACTTCAACTTGTCTAATGCAAAAACAATCAGACAGAAGGTTTTTGATGATTTTTATATTACTTTCTTAAGTAGTTTGCATACATTTCCTTTATATCAGAGGTTTGCGGATCGATCCAAAATATTGATAACATCGATATCAAGTGCGTATCGGTATCGCATCGACACTAGAGTGGTAAGATTCATACTTGAGTTCAGTTTCCTCTTGTCATTCTTTTTTTTAAATGTTCGTATCGTATTTTCTCAATTCTGCCTCAAAAAATGTTTTGATTTGCTCTCAGATGATCGTTTTTGGAGCTTTATTTATGTAGGAAAAATCGACAGAAATCATATTAATGTTGTTAAAGTATAAACTGCAAATTCTGCTCTGGTGTTGAACTGAATAATCAAAAGGAAATACCACAAAACACTTAAAGGCCAGAATTTTTATAGTATCTCAAACTTAAATACAAATTATCGGCATCTGTGATACTGGCCCTGTCACTAACTTGGTATCGAATCTAATCTAGTAAAGTGTTTCTTATTGCCTTATATACCATTTGAATTCATTTTAACTCAACCTTTAAGATGCATGTGAAAATGCATAGTGACCTGTTGGCCCAGTCACAGTAATCCTAAATAACTGTCTCACGCTGAAAGTCGATGTGCATCTTTTTCCGACGATTTTACAGCCATAAAAATCAAATGTTTTCCATGTGACCTTCATACAGGCGTCAGGGGGGTAATGAGCCCCTCGGTCACCAGAGAGCATCTGAGGTTTTCAGCTCTGGCAGTGAGAGTGTGAGCTTGTTGGTCAATAGATGGGACCTGGCAGTCAGACGGGCGCAGAAGGTGGCGGAGCTCGACGGCGGTCAGCAATAGCATTAAGGCCTGTCCCGGCTGAGGGTAATCCCATCAAGGCTCGCCTTAACTATATGCACTTTGTCCTCAGTCAAGGACGCTGATCTTTACTCTGCGTGCAGACAAGCTCATTTGTGTCCAGTTTCACTGGGACAAGAATAGATTGCTCAAAGGTTACTTAGTAAAAATAATAATTTACAGATCAAGCTAGAATGTGAAACAATACGACTATTAGATACTTAGATCAAAGTTGTGAGAGATTTGACAAGAAATGATTTTTACTCAGATGAGGGAAATGTTTACTTGGTTTGAGGTCAAATAATTATAAATCTATGAAAATGTGTGGATGATACCAGAGATTTATGACAGAACCTTGAGGAACGTCGCTAGTGATAGGAAATAATTAAAATAGCGCCTAATTTAGCATATAAGTAATAAATAGAACCGATGTTTTGTACAACCCGAATTAAAAGTATTATCAGAATATTCTGGGGTGACTTTTCCAAGTAGTGAAAATTTCATCTGCAAATCAATTTAATTCAGTTTATTTATATTGCGCCACTTCACAAGAGGCAAAAACAATTTAAAAAGTTGTTTCAACTCCATCACATATAAAATATTAGCAGAAACTAATGCTAAACGGCTAAACGCATTTGAAAAATTACGGAAAGTTCGTTGAAGTCATGAAAATGGGTAGCATCTTATGACAAGAATTGGCTTAAAAGGCCACCTTTCAAAATGGCCGTCGACCTGAAATTCGAGTGGCTAATGGGAAATACGATAAACATACGACATGAGGGGTTAGCATGCTGATTTATTTGGTTCTTTCCATGCTTGAAATATTTCTACAGTCAGATGCTGCACTATAAGTGTCCTCACATTGCATGTTAGGGAAGAATTGGCTTTGCTAAATGTTGTACATGCTAACGGCTATCAGTGTGAATGTGACTAATCTGATTAGAAATAAACCATCAGAAGTGCTAATAGATCATAGATGCTCCTACGTTGACCTCCATGTTGGATTTTAATGTGAGGCCCCTCAGAATATCCAATTAATTTAGGAAAAACTTATCTGTCTTTAATTACATGAGATAGTTTGACAATGGGTGTTACCTAGCAACCTGATTCTGTCTCGTTTCCGCAGAAAATTGTATTTTTGTCCTGCTTATAATAGATTTTATTTCCGAAAGCCTTTAAAAACACATATTTATTTCTTTACATTCCACTATCCTGCACCATTTTTAGCGTAAAATCCTCAGAGTGTGGTTTGCTGTTGCAACATGGAAATGTGTGAAAAGGTATCATTTGTATTCTGCATCGACCAAACAGGCACAAGCACTCAAAACTGGACGCTCACACTCACACACACTTAATCTGTCTGAAATTCAACATCTGCTCTGTGGGTGTGACCCACGGCTTTCCTCTCATCTTCTCTGAGTGATTAGTCCTCCATGTAGACATGTTTGCACACACACACACCTGCTGTCCCACGCTCAATCTCTCACACACACTCCCGTCCCCTGCGACACGACCGTGTCCCGTAAATACAAACAAACGTGTTTGTACGAGCGTCGTTGTTTAATCAAAGAGGATTACAAGTTGTCGAGCTTCAGTCTGCGACCATAAGGCTGAGATGGGAGAGGGAGGTGTGTGTGTGCGTGTGGGGGGGCTGCTAGATCTACCCACAATCCCTCAGTGAGATCACACTCACTCTCTGCTCCTGATACTAATCCTCAAAAGGGCAGGAGTGTGCGTCGGCGCCCGTGTTTGCAAAGCCGCTCGTCCCGCAGCAACAAAAAGGTCTGCGGCGGCTTCTGGCCGGTCAGAGACGAGTTGAATTTGTTTATGGAAAACAGCACAGCGAGGTGAATGATGCAGCAGAACGACACTCTTTTGTTTGTGCACACGTTCATGTCTTTCCGGGCACCGAATTTTCACCAAGAATGGCTGCTTTGCTGGTCGTGTGGCTTTGTGTGCTGTGCTTGTGGGTCCGAGTGACTGACAGAGGCGATAAAGAGAGATGTGTTTTCCTCTGTGTGTGTGTGTGTGTGTGTGTGTGTGTGTGTGTGTGTCTGTTTGGCCTCCAAACATAACATGTCATCTCCTCTGCTCTCCTCCTCCAGCTGAGGACTGCCAGCTGCTCTCCCAGATCCCCAAAGTGCGCTGCCTGAGGAACAGCAGGAGAGAGGGTGAGTGGGAAGACTGGGGCGAGACTCGAAACTCTGCGAAAGGGTCTAATGGGGAATGTACACTGCAAAAACAGAGAATATTGGCAAATAAATTCTGCCTAGTTTCTAGTGCAAATATCGTAGCATGCTTGAAATAACACAAGCGTCCTACTTCAGGAAATAATAGGAGCTTGTTTTATGTCAATGATTACTTAATATTGATGAAAACGTACTAGATTACCTCACTCATGACAAGATCATTTTCCCATGTTATAAATGAAATAAATTGCCTGAAATAAATGAATAAAGCAAAGATAAGATGACCCATATGAGACGTACGTCAAAAGACAAAATGAATAAATATATGAAAACATGAGCTACGAATGAAATTAGACTGCCACAGTTTAAGTCATAGCGTGAAAAATTTACGTTTTGTTAAAAGAAAAAAAACAATAAAAAAATGCAATGGCTGTAAGGAGTTCTTTGGTCTGTTCGTCCTAGAAGATCAAAGCACATCCATGTGTAAATGGTCCAGATCTAAATCCAAATGGGTTTATGGCAAGACATAAAAACTGATGTTCACAGATGTTCTCCATTTAATCTGATTAAACCTGAGTGAAAAACATGTCCGTCTTTAGGTGGACCAAGCCAGTAGAGGCATACTAATGAATGCAGTGGATGGACCGTCATACTCGTCTTTTGGTTGATATCATACCAATATCGGATATCGATTTTTGATTGGGACACCCCTAAGGATTAAATCCATCCATCCATCCATTGTCTTACACCCTTGTCCCTAATGGGGTCAGGAGGTGCTGGTTTCTATCTCCAGCTAACGTTCCGGATAAGAGGCGGGGTCACCCTGGACAGGTCGCCAGTCTGTCACAGTGCAACACAGAGACAAACAGGACAAACAACCACACACACACACTCACACCTAGGGAGAATTTAGAAAGACCAATTAACCTGACAGTCATGTTTTTGGACTGTGGGAGGAAGCCGGAGTACCCGGAGAAAACCCANCATGCACAGGGAGAACATGCAAACTCCGTGCAGAAAGACCCCGGGCCGGGAATCGAACCCAGGACCTTCTTGCTGCAAGGCAACAGTGCTACCACTGTGCAGCCTCTGGATTAAATAACTACCAAAAAAAATCTCTTTATTATGGACTAAAGAAAATAAAAAAAGGTAAAATAAACAAATTAAAAAAGAGAAATAAAGTAAGTTCTAAAAAAACAACAACACAGCTCATAAAATTGTTGGCTCAGAAATAAATGGGGCTGATGGTGTTTCCTCAATAAAGCACTCCACGCCAAAGAAATGCAGAGGAGCTTTGAAGTTCCTTGCTTTTCATCAGCAGTGTGGAAAATGTTTCTGTTGATCTATGACAGCAGTGCAGATATGACTGGTGGTCAAAGCCTGAATTATTTCATGAGGCTGAAACCACATTAACCAAACTGTTCGACAGGATAAGTACCTTTTAACTTTAAAAGTAATCAACCTTTTTGTTAAAAGAAATAAAGTGAAAGGACAATAGTGTTCTTAGCATGTTTGTTATTTCGAGGCTACCTGTAGTGACATCATGTTGTTGTACAGCCTACTTTCTGTTTAAATAAGTGAAAAGCAACCTGGCTACTGGTGTCAGATGAACAGTACTGAGAGGTCCCAGGTCTCCTCTTTCGTGTCCTGCTACATTATGGAAATCACTCGGGTGAATTAGTTGAGGTTAAACGTTAAAACCACTGGAGTTCGGAGCCAGAAGGGGAAGTTTTCTGTTTTTCTGCCTGTGCTGCCGCTCACAGCAAACTTAAGCATTTGTTTCGGCTTATGAAGCACATGCTGACGAAGCAGAAGCACGGCGGATTCAGGCCAGCGCCGTCCGACCGGCGGCCACAGTCGACCAGATCAAGCTTATCTTAAAGATTTCCTATTCCGCCAGCTTTAAAAATCCGGGGCAGAGCGCTAAAGCTGCGAGCATGAGCAAAATCTTTCGCAGCTTTTCTCTGATAAAAAATGTTCAAGGCAGATTACTGTTTCCTCTCTTTTCTCTTCTTTTTTTTTTTTTTTTTTTTTTTTACCACAACAGCAAAAGAAAAAAAAAAACATGGTCACGTCATCTGTTGGTGAATTGATTTGAGCTTTAAATAGCTCCATAGCTTCAGGCATCATTGAGTTTCTCTCATTTAATGCGTCGCACTGAGCTAGAGGTTAGCGAGCGCTAACACAACAAGGCAGGCTTTTCTCAATGAGTTACAAACCAGCTGATGAGCACAAGATGCGTCTCATTCATGGTGTTAGAGCTAAAAAAAAATGCTTTGATTTCGTTTCCATTTCAGCTCTTGACCTGTTACGGCTGTTCTAACATGTTTAGCCACGTTCATCTTCCCCTCAACTCTGACTGCGGCTCGGCATTTATTGTATCGTTTAAAATTTATTGTAATACTTTTTTTTTTTTATCATGATAATAATTTCGATTTAATTCCAGTTAATTGTGTTTGAAAACCCCACAAACTGTCGGGATCATTAACTTTAATATTTCTTCCACTTTTTGTTCAAAGAAAGCATCAACAAAAATGAAGTTACGATTTTCATTTTAGTGATGCAAATTAGACTTTGCTGTGTGACTGGTGACCCAAAGAAGCACATGTTTACAAATGTTTTTCAAGCAGTATTTGTGTTTATGGGGCTATAAATGCTGTGGTATGCATTCACAGCCATACAGTGACCTAAAAAAGTAGTAATCAATAGTTCTTATTGCCACTTTTATCGTTATCATAATAGTACCACAAAAGATTGTGATAAAACATTAAGTCCACATCGCCCTAACCATCTTCCCTGTCTCTGCTGCAGAAGTTATCCCCACAGCATGATACCGCCACCGCCATCTCTCATGATGGGATTGTTCAGAGAGCATTTTGCATGTAGGCCAGAAGGTTTCACTGCGCAATCATGTGCTTGCTCATGTCTAACTGCCTCATAAAATCTAAAAGCACCAATAACTCCACGGGGCAGAGAATCTGGAGAAGCAGCAGGTTTAACTCGGCACCGTTGGACCAAGATGGGACTCGTTATTTTCTAAAGCCCTCATTAGTTTCAGTAAAAACAAATCTGCCAACCTGCTGCGAGCCAGGCTGGGCAAAGCTCTCTTTCAGAATCTTGGTTTTTTTTTTCTGCTTAAATGATAGAAAAAATAAAACTATATTTGTCATTAGTAATAGTTAAAGAATTTTTGCTTTGCATGTCTTTCTTTTAACTTGATGATGCAGGAGAACTGTGTAAGCGCTGAGCTGAGAACAACATACATTTATTCCACGAGTTCAAGATTTTACGAGCTCATAAAAGTATCACTAGTGAACTTCATGTGTGAGACATGGACACACAGGAAGCGTGGAGCATGTACGGCGGGGTGTCGAGCTCATTTTCATTTTGGGCCATATGAAGACCATGAATGTTCTTAAAGGGCCGGTTGTGTCTGAATGCAAAATACATATAAAATCCTTTTTTTTTTTAAAAACTGTTAAGATTTTAATATTATTTAAAATTAAGTAATATTAAACAAATTTTCACATTGATCAGTTCTTCCAGGATTTAACAATTGTTTTTGCGATTTGTTTTTCTCTCTCAAAGTAGCACAAGTTTAGAAATATTTGCCAGAAATCTTGAAATATTTGCGCCTGTCTATGATGGTAAATGTGTCTTTTAGCTACTTGTCGACTCGATCATGGACTACAAATTGACACGTAAGGTTGAGGAAGAAGTACTGCCACCTGCAGGTGGGAGTTAGCAATCACTTGAACCCGACATTTTGGACCATTCTTGCTTAAAAATTTGCAATGAATTGTTGATTTAGTGGAAATTTCTCCAATGGAAAAAAAAAAAAGCTGGAGCGACTGATTAACATAATTCACCACTAGACTGATAAAAACGGCTTTGATTTGATTGATAAAATAATATTTAAGTATACAGTTGTCCTTGAAGGTTTTATTTATGCGTCTCTCAGGGCCACATGAAAAGTTTTGGTGGTCCGGATTTGGCCCGCGGACCCTGAGTTTGATGTAAAGTGTCTCTGTGTAGAGTAACTACCTTATGTTTCAGTACAGAGGGAAGATGATCAGTGGCGCACCGCCTCCAGCCTCCCATGTAAATAATCATTCTCTTTACTGTAAATAACCAGGCAATGTAAACATGACAGCGGTTTAAAGGGTCACAAAGGTCACACAGGTCTTGACCTCTCTCACTCTTCCTGCTAGTTCTATCATCCGGGACTAATCTAATCTGGATTTACGCTAAACGTAGAGGCCAGGAGAGTTTTCTTATCGATAACATATCAACTATTTACAGCCTTTTTACAAAACCTAAGTTTACTGTTCTTCAGGGAATTCCACGTTAAAATAAATGACCGCAATTGAAGATGCAGCTTTTTTAATGTCTTGTTTTTAACATGACATCTTTTGAAATACCCCCCCCCCACTGCCAGCTTAAATGACATCTTGTTAACAATCCATTTATTTCACCGGCGTGGAAAAAAGGGGAGACATTCTGGTATTTAGCTCGGGCTAATCCAGTTAATCGCTTTCATGTCTAAAGGCTGTTTGATCTTCAGAGCCTGTGCCAGCTTATGTAATGCGTAAACATCGCAGAAATGTTTTCATTTTTCTTCCAGAAAGTCAATTAAGTTTAATAGGAACTGACATGAGGGGTTTTTTGGGGGCGGGGGTTTATAAGACGTGGTGGAGATGGTTGATTTGGAGTTCAATAGTTTGCAAAAACTGTTTACTGAGAGAAAGGAGAAAAACAATTTTCTGTTATTGTTCCTGGCGACCCAAAGCTGCCGGGCGGCTTGAGCGGCGGACGTATGGAAAGAGAGAAAGGTCAAACTTTGTGCACTTTGCAAAACAAAGCGCCATATGGAGGATTAAAAGAACGGTTTGTAGTTAGGTGAGGGTTTTGTTTATTTCGTATTTTGTCATGCAGATACTTTCTCTATGCTCAAGTGTCACTCATAAAATATTCTCTGTGGGATTTCTGAAAAATACATTTTGACCAGAGGGAGGAACTGATTTCCTGTCAGCTTCTTTAGTGTGAAGCCATCTGGATATTTCTTAACTAGGCGTCCATTTTCATCAACTAAACATAAGATCCATTCCTACAACAATGAGTTGACACTGGAGAGAAAGTGAAAAGATGGGAAGAATTAATGGTTTATTTTTTTTTTTTTTTGCAATAGGGAATTTATACCAAACATCCCAAAGCTTTCCGATGGAGATCCTCTGAAGACACTTGTCTAATTAGCAAGCAAAGTTCCAGGCTTTGTGACAAATTTGCTGAAAACAACATGATTAATTAGTTTGGCTCAACTTTATTTGCGAGCCAAGAAATACTGATTTGTACAGCCAAGTTCCAGTTTCTTATTTTTCTCTGACCTGCTGTTAATGATCATAATTACTGCTCCAGATCCATTTTGTTCTACCCTTTCTGCCTCGAGTGCAGGTTAATTATGGATATTTGGAGCAAAGGTGATGTCAGCTCCTTTCTTACGTTCGCTTCAGTTTCATTTTGGGCTATGAAATCTCCAAAAATGCTGCTAAATTCATAAGAAGTATTCTACAAATACAAGCTGGTGTAGCATTCACACGGGACTGGGTGGGAATGTTTTCGCTTTCAGTTCTTAAGGAACAAAATAATAGCTGTTAACAGCTTGCCACTCTGGCTCATTTGTGCTAAATGATTCATCTAACAGGCTAAGCTAATGAGACGGTTTCAGTGAACCGATCGAGTGCTTTGGAGATCAGTAATGAAAAGATAAAGCCGCACGTTTGCATTTTCTTCTCGAGACGCCACATGTGAAACCTCAGTTCCTAGAGGCTAGAGGATCATCACTATGTCTTCAACTTCCAGTGCTAAATATGTGTTAGAGTTGGTTGATTTTTGAGACACTTGCATTATTATACCATCACTATTACTTGAAAATGGTCTCAAAATGACGATATTATCATTTATTGCAATAATTTCTGGGACACTTTATCGTCCGGCAAAATTTGGTATTGTGACAGCCCTGTGTGTGTGTTCATGTTTGCTCACCATGTTTTCCTCTGTGTTAATTATTAGTAACCTGCTTTGGAGTTTTTAACCTTTAAGTGTCTGTGTCGTGTGTTTTCCGGCAGGCTTGATCCGATCACGAGTCAGAGGAGCCAACACGGCCTCTGCCACCATTCTGACCTTCTTGGACAGCCACTGCGAGGTCAACGCCGACTGGCTGCAGCCGATGATCCAGAGAGTCAAGGAGGTACAGAACCAGATTCATTCGCTTCTGTTAGACGTTCTTTACATCCTTCTGAGGTTTTTGTTTCTTTTCCTTCAGTAGTTCTTGGTATAGCGCCTCCACAGGTGAGGAGGGAAACAGGTTTTTCACCGTTCGTTTGACACTGTGCAGCGAGAAAGTGTAAAATGTAATAAATGTTGCAACTTTGGTCCCCAATTGAACACAGTTCACCAGACTGTCAGGAGTGAAAACACCCCAGGTGCAGTAAACTGATGCATATCACAGACTTGCTAATGCCGCTTGAACGTTCCCCTTTGGAAGGTAACATATGAGAAAAAGAAGCTAAATGTTAGAAATGTGGAAGCAAAAACCTGCAGTTTTTCCCAGCGTCTGCTTACTGTTTGTCGGTGTTTACTCTTTCTCCTGGCAGCTCGCCGGCTCGTTTTGTGATCAAAACCAGCCTTTGTTAATGCAGCCGACAGATTCTTCCAATTCCATGCACCCTGCAAATTAAGTTAAGCAGCCCACCAGGGACACTACCATCGCATCCAAAGCAGAATACCCAGATTATACATTGAAATGCAAGACCAGACTCTTTTCATTAGGAGTTGCTTTTTATTTTCGCTGTAATTTTAAATGTGACCCCCTCAAAGACATTTTGTCTGCGAGTCGTCCCTGTTTCTGAGGAGCGCGAAGCTGCAGCACAGAGAAATGACTTCCTCTTCTACGCCTAGAAGAGGAAGTCATTTCGTCGTCTTGATGGAGAGCGATGTAACCATGGAGTGAGAACATCACCGCTTGCGTATGAGCTAGCTAACTTAATATTCCCTTCAGTTCTTTTCTCTCTGTGCATGGGTTATTACATCCTTCTCCATATATGGTCATGGGAGATTGCTTCTCATATCCATCTCACAAGGCAATAAAAACAATTACTTTTTACAATACAATGACAGAGAAATTCAAAAAACTGTATTTATTTGCCCTTCTTTGTGCCAAAATGTGTCATTTTTACAGAGCTCCTTAAGAGATATTTACCTCACAATAGATTTTGCATTTTTTTCTCATTAATGTATTTACCAGTCAGTTCTTGCGTCATCTTCAATACTGAAAGTGTTTCTGCTGCAATATAAGTTCTTTCTACAGCATTTACATGTGTGTTAATGTCTCGTTTGTGAGTTACCTAAAGTTTTTTCCCCCCCTTTTTCTTGAGGATACAAATGCACCAGAAACATGTGTGCAAAATGCCAAACCGATCAAACATGGGCTTTCCATCCCTTCTCTAAGACATAAACGGAAAATTTCTGAATGGAGGAAAGAAAAACAAAATTCATCAGAACTATTTCGATTATTTTTTGTGCTACGTTCACGAGGGAACATGGTGGTGTTTTGGTTGTGTCTGTTTCGTGTTAATAAAGGGCCGTTTTCATGTGCCGTCCCAAATCCGCCTTACACAAACAAACATGAGCAAGCATGGATCAATTTTCAACCAGTTTCCGTACCAGAGAGCCACGCACAAACACGTTTTCACTGAGACTCTGTAAAGTTGAACATATGTGCAATTTTAAACTGACCTTTGTTTTCACAGTGACTGTATAGAAAATAGACCATTGTGTATTTGCCACGATATTTAGGAATCCATGTTTTCCATCATCTTGTTTTCTAAACCAGCTGAAATATGTTACTTTCCAGCTAGATAAATTCCCAACCTAACAGATCCACTTATTGCAAACCTTCGTGCGCTGCAGGAGCGCTTTTAAAAACAACTCTCCTTTTGTTTTAAGTCACAGCATGGGTGCGTTTACATCGCTTGTTTTCGGTGAGCTCGTCTTGTGCTTTGAGCCACTCTGACTCATTCAGCTTTCGTTACGGCCCCTCAGCTTGGCATTCATGAGAGCTCAGTGATAATTCACTACATCCTCATATTGACTCCATCTGGTCCTGAAGCCGTTTGTTCCCCTGAAATTACAGCTTCGGGCTTAAGAGTGGGAGCCAAAAGACGTTGTTTGTCTCCACATGGTGACCACTGCTGATTAATAATTCACCACAATGACTCAAACAACGGCTTTAATTTAATTCAATGCCAGGAATTAATAATTGCCCACTTAAGTTATGAAACTGTGGCGGTCTCTGAAGTTCGCGCTGCTTTCCGAAAGATGAAGAGACTTAAGGCAGTAAAGAATCATTTTGAAGCTTAGTAGTTAATTTGCAGGCAGATTAGTTTTCATTAAGGATTTTTCTTTGACCGTGTGTTTTGCAAAGATTAAAAACAGTTCTGGTAAATTATACAGCTGTATAATTTCATTTTTGATCCACTTATCTTCCATACAACGGTTTTCTGAACCCGGTTTGGGGACAACTTGTCAAACAAGTCCAGATATTTACATTTTTGCTTAAAATCGAAACTAGTAAGGACATTATTAGGCGGAATTTGATAATAAAGAGGAAGAATTGTAGTATTTACACTTCAAATGTCCTGTTGTAATTATAAAATCTGTTCACAAACACGGTTATGGTTCTGTGTGGACGTATTAGGGTAGCACAGTTCACGTCTTCGTACAGAAAATATCCAGTTACAGCCGCTGGGTAGCTTTCAGATCTTTTTTCACCCCCTTACCTCATCATCCGTCTTGTCGCCTAGCAACTGTGACAGAGCTAAACACAAGCTGGCAAAAACGCTAACAAAAGCCTAGCAACGCTAGCGATGCGATACCTTCGTCGAAGACGTAATCGGTCTTCGACGAATTCAACCACTGAATTTCTTTGACTCTCCCTTTGTTCGATTCTGTCAACACAGCAAAACAACTGTGGAACTACTTCCTCTTTAACTTCAAAATAAAAGTCTGAACCATAAAAATGATTGGGGTTTCAAGCTTGAATCACTCAACTTTCACCAATTACAGCTCAGACTAATTTACTTCAAGAGACAGAGTTCAATTTGACAAGGAAATACTTTTAATATCTTTTTTTATTATTTTATTTTGTTTTTATCAGAAGCAAATTTCACAAAACATATAGTCACAGTATCATATCAATACTTAAGAAGAAAAGTTCAGTTTTGACCCGTGCCTTTTCTTACAGCGTTAAGAATACAAAATAGGATCATATAGAAGAATAGAAGCATAAAAAAAAATAGTAAGAAGCAAAGAAATGAATAAAAATACACAGACTAAAAATTACAGCTGTAAACGCAATTAATCTGAGAATTTTAATGTGTTAATATTACTACAGATTCAAAAAGAAAAAAAATCTGATAATTGCTTCAATTTTAATTGGTTTTTAATTGGCAGCAGGAGGCGGGCGCCGTTCCTACACGAACCACATCTGCATGCATGTTTATACGTATTTCAAGGTTGCAAAGTTAGGCATAACATCGCTAGAGTGTGATTAATAATCTGATTTTTTTTTTAAATTAAACTTCTAAGTGTATCTATTATAAGAAAGTGGACAATCAGGGTGGTTTTAACAAGCTCGGTCTGTAAAATTAAAGTTTCACATAATCTACCAAACTTTGCCGCCATAAAATGAATTGTTTGGTCTTGAAATTGAGAAAGGCTCAACTGATCCTTATGCTGACTACAGGTGGTTTCAGAGAAGCTGCGCACAAAGGGAAAATATCAGCTCTCCTCACTACCAAGTAGTCCACTTCATGCACCGGGTTGCTTGCAACAGAACGAGGCGGACGGCTCAAATTGAGAGCAGCTGTTTGTTCGGAGTTGACGTTAAGCTGTTCAGTCAAACACACACCGACGCGGCTGACTTCTGCACAAACAACAGCGTGTGCGCATCGCTTTCGCAAAGACTCACAGAACCAGCAGGAGCCAACGGTTCCCTCATCTGGCGTATTTACTTTGGGGATCGGGTTGCCTTTGCAGCAGGAGGTGGTTTAACGCTTCACAGATGTGACTCCGCAAGTAATAATAATAATAAAAAGGCTTCAGTTTTGTTAACAAGTCGCTGTGAAAACCAGTAAAAAAAAAAACAAAAAAAAACTTGACTTAATCCATTCCTGCTGTCCTCCTGGTACAGAGTATTGCCTCATAAGTTGGGAAATGAAAGCTTTCAGAATGTGTCGTTTGTGTTTTGCTGTCGAATGTAATATTTCTCTGATTTCTGAGTCTTCTCAGGACCTCTCTGTATCATTTCTGCTGTTTCTTCCAGGATCATACGCGAGTGGTCAGCCCCATTATCGATGTCATCAGTTTGGATAACTTTGCTTACTTGGCTGCATCTGCTGACCTTAGAGGAGGTCAGAACCCAAAACAAGGCAACACACACGAGACAGCAGTGCAACGACTTTTACCCTATTTATGCTATATTACCAAAAATATTGAACCAGCCCTCTAAATTGCAGAAATCAGGTGTTTCAGTCTCCACTTGTTTAAAATCCAGAAAGACATTATGGACATTTAGATGCTCTAGTCTGGAATTGGCCCAAAACAAGGTCAGCGTGGTTAAGAGTGAGCAGTGTTGGTATGCCGACCACAATCCTAATAAGAGCTCTTTTGGGATACATTAGACCCCAGGCCGAGCCATCTCGTCCAACATCAGTGTCTGACCTTACAAATACTCTACTGGAAGAATTGTTAAATACACCCAGAAAACACACTTCCAAACTTTCTAGGTTCTGACCAGATTTGGTGCACGAACATTTGGCTCTGATAGACGTGGATGTAAAACACAATTTATCAGGTTGGATCAATTTGCTTCAGTTGTTATAATTGAATCATCATGAGTTACTGGATGCAGTAACACTGGAAACACTGAATATTTTTTTTCCTTTTATTTATTTATTCTTTACTTCCCACTCCATTCATGCTGTCTCTTTCATGCCAGGATTCGATTGGAGTCTCCACTTCAAATGGGAGCAGATTCCCATTGAGCAGAAAATGGCGAGAAGCGACCCGACGCAGCCCATAAGGTACCACCGTCTCTGATGTCTGCCTCTACGTTTTTAACCGATTCAAACCCAGAGATGCTCTACGCACACATACGATCATTTAAAAGGATTTACATTTTTAAACTTTAGGTTTCTAAATATCAGAATTTTTATTTTTTTTTTAAGTTTGTTCATTTTGGTCTTTGAATTTAATGCAGAAAAAGATCACATTAAAGGGGCAGTGTTATGTAAAATGGACTTTTTTGAGCTTTACATGGTGTTTTAATGTTATCCTCTCATCAAATACATACCTGAAGTGAAGCTTGGATTACTTCATACATGTTTGAGAAATTCTTGAATCTCCATGGCAACCGTTCAGCTGGGAAAAAACGCCTGGGTGCGCCGAGCCTCGCCTTTGAGACGCAGCTCCTCCTCAGAGCTGCAGTTTACAAGCTGCTCCCTCACTCCGCTCCTTCAGACTAGCCACCAGCTATCAGCAAACACCTGGTGGAACTGCACATCTACCTGAGCTCATAATAGGAGCTACTTCTCAGTGCAATGCTGGTTAAAACGTTGTTAAAGGGTTAATAGAGGAGTCATGTTGTGACGACTTCCTGAAGATGGAGTTTCTGAAAGACCAGGAGTTTTTAAAGAGACAGAGGCCCAATTTTAAGGCATTAAATCACAAAGTAAAAATTTTTTCAGTCATATTTGACAGATATTTTTATAACAACTGAAGGAAGCACAGTTACTTGATTGTGCTATAATCACAATCAAGTAACTGTGATTGCGTTAGATTAAATCATAAAATGATTAAATGCCCCTTTAGTCATTTTATCCTCCTCTGGTCAGGCAGGAAATTCTTATCAAAATTTCAGAAAAAGTTGCAGAAATCAACAGCTCAATTATTAAATCTCTATTTAATGGAGAAAAAAAAACATGTTTCAGCACCAAAAGTATAAAACAGAGAGAAATTTATTGTTATTACTTTGGATTGGTCATAATAGATTGGGAAAAAAAATTTGGCTAAACTGACTGGTTTTCCGATTTTCAATCAGAACCCATTTAACGTGCAGCGTTTGACACAAATCAAACGCTGCATTGAATCAACCTTTGATGAACAACTTGTTTTTTTGAACTTGATCAAAGTCGAATGGCGCAGCCAGTTTGTGAAAAGCTAAGCCTCTTATTGTTTTTTAAGGGTTAACTGGTATCAAGCTGCTGCTGCCAGTCAGATTTAGCAGGTTGCTGCTCTGGAGCGTTCAGCAGGGAGTTAACGCACTAGCAGGAAGGGGAAACCTCAGCAATTATCTTTGTGAAGAAAATGTCGCCGTACTTCAGTTTATTAAAGCCATTTTGAGTCGCTCCTTTCACAGTGAGAGAAAAAATTTATATATCCTAAAGTGGAAAACTAGTCTAGGCGGCTGCCGATCTTTCCAGTAATTCCTATCCCAGTTGCTATGAGGTCACACTGTGCAACGCTCAGCAAAATCTAAAGAAAAAATAAAAAAAATGAAAAATTCCCCCAAAAAACCCAACATACATCCGAGGGTCTGAGGGTCATTTGACATGTTAATTTAATTGGAACAAGCCTGAGTGAAGCAGAACGTTTGTGGAAAGAGGTGATGCTTTAACAGCCCCGTGTTTGGTCAGCAGCAGTCGTTTCATTTCTCACACCCAGATGATTACGGCGAGTTTTTTTTTCTTTCTTTCTTTCTTTTTTGAAGCAGTCAAATGCTAACAAACCGTAGAGAACAAAAGCAGCAGCGTGTCAAGGCGTGGGCCAAAATCCAAAATCCTCCACGATGATGCAGCAGACTAGTAAGATCCTGCAGAGAGCGGCCACTTCAAGGTGTTGCTGCTAGAAGGGCTGCATTGTGGGTTCTTTATTGTAATTTAAATACAAATAAATTACAATAATACACTCTTTTAAGTGATTTATTTGTTTGTTTGTTTTTTTTTTGCCTAAAACATCTTTTAGAAAGAAAGAGGTGGTGATTGTTGGGTTTTTTGTGTGTTTGTTTGTTCTTTTTGACAAAATCACTTTTGACAAAAAATGACATAGGCCATTATTTTAAGAAGGTGATGATATGATTTGTAAGTAATGTGCCATTTAATGTTTGACTTTTCTCAATTAAAATCCTGGTAAGGAAAAGAAATGTTTTTAAAGACCCTATAACTGAGTGTAATCTTGTTTTTATCCATGACTGTGTCTGAATCATTTTGGTAATCATGTCTGGCCAAAATTTCAATGCTCCACAAACTTTCACCAAAATACGCCAATGTGTTTTGTTTTTCATGAGAGAGGATGTTTTGTTTTAAAGTCACGTTTTAAAACGTTCTCCCACGCTTTGAGGATTTCTCTGAACGGTGTTCAATCCACAAGCACTAAAATCGAAAGACTGCAAACCCCAAGAAACATTTTTTATTTTTTTTGCATCACATAGATCACATGATCAATAACCGGATGTTGCCGCTGGTGCAACCCACAAAGAAGAAGTCGACAGGAAGTAGTTGGAGCGTTTTTTTTTTGTTTTGTTTTTTGTTTTATGATCCATTGCGTGAACTAACTTATTCACCTGTGATACTAATTGCGTTTCTTGTGTTTTGGACCTACACACCTGCAGCTATCACTGCAGCAAAATGAGATTCTATAAAGTGTTGACTCAGGAGAGCTGAAAACAAATGCACACCACACTTTTCAGATTCACATAAAACTTGTAAATGCTTTTCCTATTTGCTTTAAAGCTTGGCACTACGTTCTGTTGGCCTCTTTCATAAAAAAAAAACCTCACTGAAATACCGTGACGATGTGGTTGTAATTTTTTTTACAGCGCTGAAAAATGTAAGCGCCGTTAATATTTTTGTGAAGTTTTGTTTTGGCAGCGATTAAATGTACATTTCTAAAGCTCTTTGTTAACATTAATAAAGGTGAAAACTTTCCCTTGTCTTTCCGTTTCTGCAGGACTCCTGTCATTGCTGGCGGGATCTTCGTCATGGACAAGAGCTGGTTCAACCATCTGGGCCAGTACGACACTCACATGGACATCTGGGGCGGGGAGAACTTTGGTGAGCATTGCTTCTGCCGTTGTTTGGTTTTGTTTTTTAATGGAAGTTTTTTTAGTAAGTGGACTTAATTTTAGTGGATCTTTTTTTTTTTTTTTTTTTTTTAAAAAAGCAATAAAAGAAATAGTTGAGACCAAAGCACCAGACAGAAGATTTTTACCATTAAGTTTTTTGGTAGAAAAAAGAAAAAATGATAAATCCTCCAAATGGAAATTTTTGAGCTCATTTTATTATAATGCAATTAATTGATTACTATTGCGACAGACCTACCAATATACGCTGAGACATTATAGGCAGGAATAGAATGCTATATTTAAACTAGCAGAAAATATCATTACTTCAAAAGCATAACTTTGGCATGTATTGCTATGCATATAAATCAATAGTTTGTTGCACAATCATTATTTTAAGCAGAACAGATTACAACTCAGTGAAATGTCTGCAGAAAGGTCAGATTTCTGTTGGGTTTATTTCTACATATAGGCTGTCATGATAAGTAATTTTGCTGGACGATAAATTGTCCCAGAACTTATTGCGATAAATGATAACATTGTTGTATTGAGACTATTTTCAAGTAATATAATAGCAGTAATGCAGGGACACTTTCTCAAGGATCAACATTTTTTAAATTCTAATGAACATTTAAACACTGGAACTGGCAGACATTTTAAATATCCAAAATAAATTAAGAAAACAGCAGAAACAACAAATAAAATGAATTCTCTGTAAACTCTAAAGTCTCTGTAAACTAAATTGTTTTTCAAAAAAAAGATCTATTTGAGATCAAAACACCAAGCTGAAGATTTTTGTCACCCAGTTTTTGGTAAAAAGAGAAAAACGTCAAATCAAGCAAATGAAAATTATCTAGTTTCTTGTAATTTATTATGTGATTAATTGATTTATTGCTTACTGTGGCAGGCCTAGCTATATATCTAATGAAGCATGCCAATAACGCATAAAATGATGAAAGAAAGAAAAAAGTGAAAATGCCTTTCAGTCTTGACTTACTACCTTGACTCATTTGGATGCTGCGCACATTTACAGCCCACCATCCGAGGAGCTAGGAAAAGAAAAAAGTATCAACTGCGATAAACTTCACAACGGTACAAATCTGTTTGGCATCTGCTCTCCATGAGGTTTCAGGGATTTAGTGATGATGCAGTCTTTGGTTGTTGGGTCAGATAAGTCAGATTGATAAAACCGTGCCCGTCCTCCCGCAGAGCTGTCCTTCCGAGTCTGGATGTGCGGAGGAAGTCTGGAGATCCTTCCCTGCAGCCGCGTGGGTCACGTGTTCAGGAAACGCCACCCGTACGACTTCCCAGAGGGCAACGCTCTAACCTACATCAAGTGAGTGAGTGAGTGAGTGAGTGAGTGAGTGAGTGAGTGAGTGAGTGAGTGAGTGAGTGAGTGAGTGAGTGAGTGGGGTGGCTGTTTACCTGCAGCATCGTCTGAGAGCCGCCAACGCGCCTAATTGTGTGATTCTCTCCCAAAGTATTACATGACAAATGGAGTTAGATGTGAATAAACACGTCAGCTGACACATTTAAATACTTTTGGCACATTTTACATGTGTTTTCATGATGAATGAGCTGTGAAACCTGTTTATTCCTCATCTTGAATGTGTTGGGGGTTTTTGTTAGCAATTGAAGGCAAAGAGGGAAAGAGTAAATCTTTTAAAAGAAAACTGGTCTTTAAAAGGATAACTAAGTAAGATGAGAATGTTTTGATCTTGGAAAGATTTGTGTCTAATTATTGGTTTTATTTGACTCTGTGTGTTTATGTAGTTTTGTCTGGTCTTGTTCTGTGCAGTGCAGTCAATCTAATGCACTCAGACAATTTTCGTTTGGGCAAATCCTGCCAGTTGAAAATCAAAAATCCTATTGTTTTGTGGTCAGTAAAAGCAACATACATAACCGTCAGTGGTTCAAGCTAACAGCTAACAGCTTCTCTTTGGTGTTGACTTTTTTACAGAGTGAAATAGACTCGAACTTTGATTATATTGTGTCAGTGAAGTATTTAAAAATAAAGCCAAAGAAATCTTAGTGATGTAGAAAACTTAAAAACAAAATTGTTTTCTAAAACGTGTCGAGACGAGTCTGCGATTTGTTCAATCTACAAGAGAGCAGAACGTTAAGCAAAGAGGCTAAATGGAAACAAAAAGAAAACCTTGTCTTATATTACATTGTCTAAAATCAGATTATTTTTTTTTTCCCAGGGAATACACACACAGACTTGTGTTTTGTTGTTTTGTTCATGCTAGCTATGCTAACTGCAATAAAAACAATTGAAAGAATTTCTACAGACTTCACATTTTAAACAGTAAACTATTATCCATATACTGTATATGTAATATTAACTCTTTAAACCAGAAACTTTAATAATCTAAAATCGGTTTTGGTGGGTCAAAACTTGACAAATGTCAGAAATTGGCCACCTGACTCTGATTGGTGCATTTCTACTTCTGTACTTCCTGCTAATTTCTTATCTGTTGCTAATATAAACTAAAAATCTAAATTCTCTAAGTGAAATGGAGCAGATGACATCAACAATCGAGTCTACATGGATGATCCTTACTTTTTCACCATTTAGAGTTAATGTAGGCATGAAACGTAGATCATCTCTGAACGCCCAAATCCACACATTGGAAATCGACCACAAAATGTTTGTTCTGAAAGCGTTTTCCAAATTAAATCACTTGTTCTAAGTTGCTAAAATACCCACAAATCTAACGTCGTACAGCAAGATTTTCTCTCTGATGGAGCCGGGGGTGGTTTTTTTATTTATTTTTTCTATGTCCGGAGGCTCCCCTGTCCTACACTGTCATTAGAGCTGACTGCAGGAATCCTAGCAGCACTGTAATCATGGCATCTAAGCAGGTGTTGTGTCTGTGCCGACGCAGGAACACCCGACGGGCCGCCGAGGTGTGGATGGACGAGTATAAACAGTACTACTACTCGGCACGGCCGTCTGCTCAGGGCAAAGCCTTTGGCAGGTTTGTCTCTTGGAATAATTCCCCCTCAGTGTGTGTGTGTGTGTGTGTGTGTGTGTGTGTGTGTGTGTGTGTGTGTGTGTGTGTGTGTGTGTGTGTGTGTGTGTGGCACAGTGTGAAGACAGCAGCCCAAAATTAGGACTGGTAATGTTTCACACAAGTCGGACCCATTTTAGTCAGGCGAGCTACACTTTAAAAAAAATACTAACAGTCACGCTTTTTAAAAGGGCTGACCTAAATCTGATGTTTGCTATTTATATATATGTATGTGTATACGCACATTTTTCAGATTATATTTACCAACCTTAGCTGTTTCTAAAGACAAACTGAAGAAAATCTGTTTCTCCATATTTGAGCGTAAACATTTGACAATGTTAAGTCGTCTTGGTTGATTAGTATTTTTCTGTTTTCTGATGCTTTCCATCATGTCTCCCTGTCATTGTCCGTGATTTTCCTTGTTTCTTTTCTCTCTCTCTCTCTCTGTTTTTTTTTGTTTTGTTTTGCTTTTCATCTTGAAGCATTGCAGACCGCTTGACGCTGCGGCGGAAACTGAACTGCAAACCTTTCCGTTGGTACATGGAGAACGTCTACCCCGAGCTGAGGTGGGATGATTTAGTGAAGGAAAGATTTCGTGTCGTCTGCATTTGTTTTTGTAGGTGGAAAATAAAAAAAAGAGTTGAACTAAAGTCTGTGAGCTAAGTAAGAGTTAAAGTCTGCTATTTTTTTGAGACATTTCCTGAGCTATGAGGAAAAACCCACATGGGACTAACAATCTTTTCTCTGCTGAGAGACATGAGACAAAAGAGGAAGGGAGAGGCATTCCTGATTTATTTAATATGTTAAGTTTCTTCTCAGTGTTTTTTGCTTGTACTTTTAGATGTTTTATTCAAATATTTTAAGAACTCCAGCTAATGTCAACAAACATACACCACAGCTCTGGAAAAAAAACTTAGAGCCCACTGCTTTGAACCCCATTAAAAACCTCCTGGTTGTTCCACCAAATATTGATTTCTGAACTCTTTCTGAGTTAAACCATCAATATTGTTGTTTCTAAGTGAATATGAACTTGTTTCCTTTGCATTATTTCAGATCTGAAAGCACTGCATCTTTTTTCTTATTTTGACCATTTCTCATTCTATGCAAATAAATATTAAATTTTTTTGCTTGGAATTTCGGAGACATGTTGTCAGTAGTTCATAGAATAAAAGAACATGTTCATTTTACTCAAACATGTACCTATAAAAAGTAAAATCACAGAAACTGATCATTTTAAATGGTCTCTTAATTTTCTCCAGAACTGTATATCGTATTTATGACAGTTTTGAGCAGTTCTACCTCCACATGAATATAAATGGTTTCCTTTTTGCGGTTATGAATCAACATTTACACTTCCTTGCAAACACATTCACTTTTTGTCACATTAGAACTACAAATTTCAATGCATTTTGTTGGGATTTTATGGTGTATGGAAGAATAAACGTACTTAATTTTGAAAAACATAAGATATCAAAAGCCTTTATTTTTACTGTCTGGTATATTAAAAATAATTGAATTAGCCTGGAAAAAGTAATAACAAAGAGGTTAGCAACCCACCAAGTTCAAAATCAGTCACCCAGATTGTAACCGATTTCAGATGGGAACTTTTGAATTGATTCATGTCGGGATCTCAGAAGCTTACGCTGCTGACCTCTTCCGCACTGCATGTGCTCCAAATAACTGGACTCTGACAGAGTAACTGTATATGTCCAGAAGAGCTGGCTGTAACAAGACACAGTACTTGTGGAGCGAAGCAATTACCCTGTACAGCTATCCATCACCGGAGTCAATCTGCTCTTTATTGTTTGTAATAAGATCGTTTCATCAGCCTTCCTCCTTGCCGTCTCTGGTTCCCGCAGGGTCCCTGAGCAGGAAGCCGTGTCCAGTGTGCTGAAACAAGGCGGCATGTGTCTGGAGACCCGTGGGAGGGACGGCCTCGGACTGGCGGAGTGCCGCGGCGCCGGAGCCAACAGGCCGCTGTCACAGGTCAGGAGACCGGGGATGCTTTCTAAAAGTACTTTGTAGTTTTAGTTTCAGCTTCAAATGGGTAGTATACTTGACTTCTGTTCCCTCATCAAAAACAGTGATTGCAGTGATTCTTTCATGCATGTTTGAGAAATCCTTTAATCTCCCACGGCAACCATTCAACTGTGCAAAACGCCTTGGTGGACCTAGCTCCGCCTTCGAGGACTTAGCTCCTCCTCAGAGCTGCAGTTTATAAGCTTCCGCCTCAGAGAGCAGCTCTCCCACACAACTCCCCAACCCAGCTCCTTCAGACTAGCCAGCAGCAATTAGCAAACACCTGGTGGAACTGCACATCTGTTGAGCTCTTGATACTTCTCAGTTCAACACTGGTAAAAACGCTGTTAAAGGGTTAATAGAGGAGCCATGTTGTGATGACTTAAAGGTGGAGTTTCAGAAAGAGCAGGAGTTTTTAAAGAGACAGCAACCCAGTTTCGACATGTTAAATTACAAAGTCAAATTTCTTTTTAGTCATGTTTGATATGTACAGCATTTTTATAACAACTGGAGCTAACATAGTTACTTTTTTGTGCTATCAAATGGCACTGTGTCTGGAAAATACATAATACTGCCTGTTTAAAATATAACATATGGTTCCAGTGAAAGTATTTTCATTTAGATTATTTTTTTAATACATTTTCAGGTCAAAATGTATATTGTTGCTGCATCATTAATTGTAATTTTCCTGGGTCTCCTTAATTGATCCTGTTTGGATTCCAATTCTAGTCTCTTTGCATAAAAAAAATTAATTATCTGACACAGACAGATAAAATATTAGCTGAGTAGGTGTAATTCACTTTTACAATATGTCAAATTATATTAATAACAGCAAAATACTAAAATATGTGCAATTTAAACAATTTAAGCTAATTAATCACTCATTTAATGTGCCTTTAGTCATCTTTATGCATTTAAAAAAAACATGTAGCATTCATTCATTTCAGATAATTCAGTTTATTTCAATTTAATCAGTTTTATTTGGTTCGGTTTTGTTCAGCCTGATTATGTTTAATTCACTTTAATTCAGTCAGTTAATTTCCATTCAGTTTAATCAAATTCAGTTCAGTCCAACTGAGAAAACCGCTTTGGTAGTCGTAAGTCACAGAGCTTGTCAAGCCCTTTGGGAAATATGGCGAAACGATTTCCTCTCAATTCAGTTTTATTCGCCTGAGAGAAACAAAACTGCTGTTTTGCCAGAGGGGGGAATAGAGGAGAGTAGCAGCACTGCTGAACCGTATTCATGTCAGTTCAATTCAGCTGATTGACTGGAGGAACCTGCTGCGGTCAGAGTCAATATTTCCAGGACATTTTTGACACTACTTCATATTTGTCATAGGTCAGCTTTGGGAGTGAGTCGGCTAAATCAGCCTTCAACAGATCACTAACTAAAACTCTGCACAGTTCCTTCACAATAAAAGATTCGATCCTATACATGTGACACATAGCTTTAGCTTTACCAGCAGCTAAACTCTGCTATCATGCAGCTTATGGACACATGTAGAGCAACACATGTTATTCACCATAAGTCAATAACAATAGACATGTGGTCAATATCAATGGATTATATGGGTGATAGAATATTTATTAATTTCACTAAACTCTGATCCAGAACCACACGGCATTCTGGGGGATGGAGGAAGAGTACAGGTTGTAGCTGTTCAACCTCTCACGGCTGGCTCATGGTGGCATCTACTAATTCACTTTAGTGAGTTAGTTGATGCTAACTCACTGATGTTAGTTGTTGCCAGGTAACTCTTTGGTTACCAAGCAACAACCTGTTGAGTAAGATGCGCTGCAGCTGCTTCAGGTTTTGCCACTGTGCCTCACAATTGCTTGAAAATAAAAAAGCAAAGGTGGGGAGTATAAACTGTGGATGAAATAATATTTCAGATAGTTAAAATAATATTTCAGATATTTGAAACAAAAAAAATCTAATCAATAATTACTGATATTAATAAATATATCCTGATACATTTTTCTGTCATATCGTCTAGCCATATGGAAAATTTTGTGACATAAACTTTTAAACGCTGATATACCACATATTCCACACATAGACACATGGAAGTGAGACAAGGGCTACTGAAAAGTCACAACAGTTTCATGCTACTCTATGCAACTGCTCTGTCTGCGCTGATGAAGAATTACTCACTTCCGCATGCTGAATGCATGGAGTGGCTCCAGCTGACGGCTGCTGAACCTGTTCTGTGATGAATTTAGCTAATTATTTGAAAACTTTCAAAAGCGTTTAACTTTCATTCTCAGATGTTTAGTTGATAGTTAATAATGTAACAGAACTTGAGCTAATTTCTAAGCATTTAGATGCACACAATTTGCTATGTTTATATATGCCAAAGTACATAGGAAGGATAGGAAACTGTGACAGCAGCTTTAACTTGATAGAAAGTCTCTACAGCATACTGGCATACTGGGAAAATATATTTTTTTTAAACTTCAATTATTATTGGAATTTAAAATGCAAACCTGAATGTCACTTGTAATGTGTTACTTTAAACGAGCCGTTAGTGAGAAAAATATATATTCCTCTGTGAACTCAAGCTGACATTGCCTGGTGTCCACATCCTCAACTGGTTTCTGGGTTTTGCAGAAGTGGGAGCTGGTGGAGCCGCTGATCCGGCAGCAGGACCTGTGCCTGGCTATTTCTGCCTTCACAGCAGGGTCAAAGGTCAAGATGGAACTCTGCAACTCCAAAGAGCCCAGACAGGTAAGGCGAAGAAACACTTTTTAGCAATAATATGTTGTTCTTAAAACATTACAAAAATGTTAGGTTTACTGGTGACGAATGGGTATTTTGCAACTTGTTCTGTGTGTATGAGCAGCAAGAGTTTAAAATCTTATGTGTTTTTCAGCTAGCAAATGAAAAATAACCAAAACACAACATATTAGTTTTGAGTTGAGGAATCAAAAATCTTTCCAAATCTTTGCTTAGCTATACTGTTTATGTTTCATGAATGTGCCATATACAATTAATTATCAATATAACAGAAAAATGTATAATTTTAGATGAACATATGCCTGCAACCTCTTCTTCTTTAACAATATTTATACTAACCAAGGACGGGGATTTGAGTTTCAGATTCGACTTATGCCCTAAATAGTGGAATCTTGACTTAAACTCATGGTCTACTGGTCTTATGCAAAATCTCAAGTATTCTGGATTAAAAACAATGCAGCAAATTTTACTGGACACAGCGTAACAACTTTGGGCTATTAGTAGAGTACAAGAATAAAATGGTTCTTTCAGACCCGAGACTTGTTTTATGCCCTCTAGTTGAGGATCTAAGTACTACATGTGGCAATTAATCACTTTATCCTATATTCCAACATGCATGCACCTTCCAGAAACAGGTTTTTATTGATACCAAAAGTATTTTTTGTGAAATGGTTTCACAAAGTGAAGTCGTTCAAAAAACAAAACTGCCAATATTGGGTCAAAGATAATCTGCTAAACACGGCAGCTGTGTTAAAATGACTATTTCAAAGACCTACGTTGTTAAGTCATGAATTAACAATGAGAACCCAGGTTCGGTTACTGGAAAGCATGTAAAATCAAAACATTACTTCGGGCCACGCTGTTTCTTAAAAACGACCTGATCATGACCTGATCTATAGAAATGTAAGAACAACTTTTTTGCATTGACTCAACTTAAATAGATCAACTCATCAATCTATTTTTTTATCCAAAAGTCACTGCTTGTGTAATACGACTACAAACAACAAGTAGATGAGAATTGGCTTTTATTCACTTGAAGTCTTTTATTTAACAGAATGTTCTGTAATACAGTGGAATCCATGGGAAAGTGGTGATCAACTTTCACAGGTGTTGAATTTCTCCAGTACAATACATAAAGGCTGTCACAAAGGAAGCCAGAACAAAATTGAAGTCAGTGTAAAGCCAGTTGCCAAAACCGTTCATGACTAACAAGAACACCAAGTCCAGCCAATGGTACAGAAATCAATTGTTCAACAGATATATTTTTGCCAAATGGATCAACTAAACAAAAAGAAAGAAATAATTTTCGGACTATTTTCTAATCACCAGTGAGTTAAATCACGAAGGGATTTTAGAAAAGAGGTAGTTTGAGATCAGGCGTTGAGATGCTAAAGTGTTGGACCCAGTGACCTTATTTTGCTGATGCAGATTCTGGCAGAGTGATTTTATAAATGCGGCAGATGAACAAGAGCTCTTTAAAACTCCAGCCCCTCCCTGCTCATTCCTTGTTCTCATTTTATCTCTTTTTTTTTTCCTAAATGTTGAATGCAAACTTCCTACATGGACAGAGAGTTTGCTCTGTTTGTGATCGATGGATGACCTAACCGTGTGTGTGTGTGGACGTCTTCGGACTCCCGCCAGGTCTTCTTCCTTGGCCCGTCTAGATCCTTTCAGAGCTTTTTTGGGAACGTTTCCCCATCAGCAATCAACCACTCAATGCTGATGGAGACATTTGGCATCTTTGTCTCTTATTCCCTAGAAAGAAAACGAGGGGAGAAAAATTCTCCTCTCGACTGCCCTGATCTTTTTTCTGCGCGCCAGCAGACATGTCATCCATCACCGGCATTACTCGGGCTTTTCGTAATCTCTCTCCTGGAAAACGGTCTGGAACGTTTATGACTTTTCTTTCTTGATGTTAATAGTTTGTAGCCACTTTCTGTTTTTGGGGGGTTTTTTAATACCGGTCCGTTCTGGGTGGTTTTCAGAAAATATTGTTTATTTCTGCTTTGCAGAATTAAAGGCTGTGCATAAATGAAATTATTATAATTAAATCCAGTGCTGTGTAAAAGTCAGTAGAAACCGTCCTCTCCCTCCTCGTCTCGCTGCGTTTTGCTTCCAAGAAGCCACATTCTCTTGTAATCTTTTAAAGTGGTTTTCGTCAATAGATCTCTGGGCTGTCTGAAGGTCAGTTCAAGTTTTTCCTTTCAAATTTTTTACTACTCCTGCCCTGCATCTGACCCATTTCTTAGGAATATGCTTTTGTGTGTTAACCCTCGTAACACCGACCAATGAGGTAAACACATAACCTTTGAACTTTTTCACATTTTGTCATGTTAAACCACAAACTTGAATCGTTTTTTGTTTTTTTTTGAGCATTTTTTGACAGACTAACTCAAAGGAGAGCGCAGCCGTAAAGCAGAAGCAAAATGGTTTTTGAAAAGGTTTTCAAGCAGAAATCTGAAAAGTGTGGGGGGCCGTATCTATGCAGCTGCTACTAGGCAGCACCGCAAATCATCTTGGGTGTGTCTCAACCAGCTTGACCGTTCTTCTCCCGAAGTTATCACTGTAGGTAGAAAAAAAAAGGAGTGTATTTCCTCTAAAAAACTCAGAAATTTTCTAGACAAAAAAGGGAAATTTCCAAGCTCCAAAAGTAAAACATCTGCAAGAAAAAAACTCACAAATTTTGAGCTAAGTTTTTTTCTAGAAAGACTCTAACATCAAAATTTCTGAATTCTCTCTTGCAATTTTTTTATTTTTCAAACTCTGAAATTTCCATGTTTTTTTTCCCCAGAATGCTCCTGAGATTAATCCCAAAATTTCTTTTTCTTTTTTTTTTTTTCTTAAAAATGTTTTATCTTTAAGGCTTAGAAATGTTCTTGTTGTTGTTTTGGGGGAGGAGGGGTTATAGAAAATTTGTTTTTTGTTCGTTTTTTTTTTAGAAAATTTCTGAGATTAATCTCAAAAGTAGGTTTGAGTTAAGTTGTTTGTCAGAATATTGCCTTTTTTTGGACTCTATACGCTCCGGTTAATGGTCAACCAATTACTACATTAGTCAGCTATTATTTCAATAAAACCTATTCACGATTAATTGTATTAGTCGTGATTAATATGATTAATCGTTTCATAGTCATAACAGTTGTGACTAACTGGAGTCAAATCATCAAATTATTCAATAGTAGACTTTTATTTTTTAAATATTAGTATTGGTTTTGGTATCTGCAACACTGTGGTATCTGTGTCTTTACTCGGTATTGGGTCGATACCAAATTTCCCAGTATTGCTCACCTCTATTACATAACATATTATCCTACATGCAGCGTCACCAAACCTGCACTGCATGTTCCATCATGTCACCAGAACTCACAGCAGTGTCCCAGTTAAAGTTCATTTCCGCCTCTGGTTCTGCTGTCCAAATATGCCCGCTCCTCCAAACGGGTCATCACCCGCCCCTGCAGCACTACATATTTACTCTGACCAACACCCATCCACGGAGACACTTTCTCTGGGATTTTAAGATTAACCCCTCGCTCGGCTGCAGACGTCCTCCACGTGACTCCATAAATCTGTACTTAACACTCTCGTGCCTCCAGTTCAGCGCCTCTATCCACTTATCGATTGAGCTAAAAGAAGGAGGCAGACGCTGCGTCCTTTGTGGTCTGTGGGCATGAGGAACAAACTGTCTCACTGTCTGCAGCTTCTGGCTCATTTTTCCCCGTCCAACCTGCTTCGCCGCTTTACGTGCAGAAGCTTTAAGGGGGGAAAAACAGATTCATGAAAAACTGAATCATGTGGAGACGAAGGAAAGTAATCACTCAGGAGTCATTTTTAATGCATTGGCTGGAGCTACTGTGAGTATTATCAAAAGTCTGGCAGTGGTGAAACAATGGCTTTGAGTCCCTTGTAAAGATGAGTTAAATCTCCAAAAACAATCTTGATATCCTGTTTTCTACAGGAGATCAATAAGTTTACTGTTAGTCAGTTGATCTTTAAGATCAAGTTTATTGATCTGAAAGATCAATAAACTTTAAATTCTAATGAACGTTTAACACTGGAACTGGAAGACATTTTACATATCTAAAATTAAAAAAAATTAAAAACCAACACAAATGACAAATAAAGTGGGTTATAAAGTGTCTGTAAACAAAATTGTCCTTCAAAAAATGGGCTAATTGAGGTGAATGGACCAGACTGAAGTTTTTGGTAGAACGAGAGAGAGAAAAGAGAAAAACGATGAATGATGCCTATGGAAATTATCAAGCTCCCTTTAATTTATCATAATATGAACTTATTTATTGCTTATTACGACAGACCAATTTGTAGTTATTTATTGGGTTTTACATGTATGTATTGATTGATTGGGGTGGCCAACAATTTTTCCAGGGTTGGCCGTGGCCCCCCTGGGCCCACCACTTAGGGTCGCCACTGCCTCCATAAAAAATAAAAATAAAAACATGGCTGAAACAAGGTCACAGTTTGATCACAAACACTAGATTTTGGAATAAAATATACAGGCTAACATATTAACCTTTTGGAACAATTCTGACTTTAAGCTTATTGAAAACCTAAGAATAATGCTTAAGATCTGAGTCTGTACCAGTTAACCAACAAATTTAAAAGAGTTCGTCCCATTCTGCTAAGACAAATGCAGCCAGAATTATCCCAAAAGCTTACTGATGGCCCCTAAAAACTGCTTGCTCGGGAACATTTAACCAGATATTGATCGTGGTACCTATAATTAAGCCTGCTTGTATATTTTAGGCACACTGTAAATGGAATAGTGAGAAGCGGGGCAAAACAAATAAATCCCACCACCTCCCAAAATGACAATTAGTATCCACAGATGTCATCTAAAACAAACCGTCCCCTTCCTGCTGCTGCTGCTGGGCGGCACAGCTGGATGCTCTGTGACTTTTCCACTCCGCAAACTGTTAGTCAGTAATTCACGCGATTACTCTAATCCAAGTCTGAGTCAGGCTGCATTACTCACTACTAACATGAACCTCCTGTGCTTACACACACACACACACACACACACACACACACACACACACACACACACACACACACACACACACACACACACACCAAGGAACACAAACTGGAGAAGCTTGCCAGGGTGGGTGTGCAGACTGAAACAGCTTTTTTTCTTTTTGGTTTGTTTTTGTTTAGTTTTTTTCTCTCGTCTTTGCAGAAGTGGAAGCCAAAAGGCCCGGCTCTTCAGCACATGGTGAGCGGCCTCTGCCTGGACAGCCAGAGCACCAGCGGACCCCTGGTCATCGCACAGTGTCGCCCCCAGGTGGCCGGACAGTCGTGGGAGCCCCAAGTTATCGTCTGAATGAGGAAGATCTGGAGTTGCTGAGGGACAGAAGAAGTAAAAGGAAGAAAAGAAGAAGAAAAAAACTTTACTTTTCTGATGTCAACCTCTGGCTGCTCATTTTTAAGGCCTTGTTGAGGGAAAAAAAGAAAAAACCACTAGAGGTCTTGTGTGTACAGTGCTCTCCGTCCTTTCCGGGATACTGCAGAACTATGTATTCTTATCTTTCCACTGAAAACGTTGCACATTTCACTTCTTTGTTTAAGTTTCTACAATCTGCTTTCGTTGGAAGCGATTTGACGAGTGCAAACCGTTACTGTAGCAAGCGCGCCGAGATGCACCTTTGATCATAGTCGCTGCTTTCGTAAAGCGGGGCAGTTTTAGCTGTGTACATAGGCTCTAAAAAAATAAAATAAAATAAATAAGGAAGAAAAATGGGAGCTTTTTATCACTGATTAGCAAAGCACTGTCAGGACTTCATTTATTGTTTTGCACGGTCACACCCAAAGAATGTTTTATTTTTATTACTTTTGCCCCCCTTTTGGTTCTGTCTCTATTAAATAAAAAAAAAAACTGTAAATATTTGAAACAGGTTATTGTTTTTTTGTGTAAAGTAATCTATATGTGGTTTTAAAATTAAAACGTGGCTAAAGAGACAGTAGCATTGGAGCCGTTTGTAAAATAAGTTCCTTTGCTGCATAATTATACTGTTAATATTAAAAAAATAAACAAAATCACAATCGTGTGCTGTATTTTTATTTATTTTCTTTTGCAAGTAACACATCTACCATATTCTTTCTTTCCTCCATGTCTCTGTGTATGACCGGCATCCCCGCAGCATGATGCTGCCACCGCCATGTTTCACTGTGCGGCTGCCATCTTCATTTTCTTCCACACATAAGCCAGAAATGTCTGTTTTTGTCTAATATTTACAGTGTCCTGTTATACCAGAACAACTCAAAAAACAAAAATGTTGCACAAAAGTAGGAGGAGGAGCTGTGGATCAATGCAGCTCCTCCAGAGTCACCTTGTACCCCCTCACTCCCCCTAGTTATTTTTCCGATTAATTCTCTCCTTTCCTGGCAATTTGGGCGGCCATGTCTTGGCAGATTTCTACTGAGATCAAGTCACACAAAGTTAACTTTTGAAGGCGATTGATTAGATTTTCTTCAGGGGTGCTATAGTAGAGTGGGCTTGATACAGATGAACCCCCCAAACCATTTTAATTGGTGAAAACTTTCTAAAATAAGAAGAAGAAGAACATGGAGAGGAACAAAGACTTTTTCAAGGTAACACACTCTCGATAAGGAAGTAAAGACAAAGACTAGCTTTGTCTTTACTTAGCTAGTCTGAACAAGGCTAATTAGCCTCAACAATTAGCTAGTTTGTTCCAAATTAGTTGATAGTTGCTTTTTCTCAAGAGCCTAAAACGATTTTTTTGTGCTTTTATTGAGTTTGGGGGTTAATCAACTTTTTTTTTTTTTTTTTTTTTACTCAGCTGTTAAATACCAGAGCTTCCCAGATAATTAATGGGGTTATGTCTCCATTTTTTGGTTGTACCAGGGCAATGGCTGCCTCACTCTGATTTATCTCCTGTTTGTAATTTCAAAGCTCCTGCCATCGATATTCAGAAGAACTGAGACACAGAGGGAGTCGAGGGTGGGGTTCAGAAACACACATTGGCCCCACAGCGCTTTATACACATTACTTCAGCTGCTGAGACCTGATGACTTGGTAGGGAAACTATTCTGTCACCGTCTAATTCCTGGTGCTGTACGAAATTAGCTGGGAAGCGAGTCCCAGACCAGTTCCAATTCAGTTCCTGGAGACAAGATGGCGGAAGTCTTGGAGACGTGTCCTGACGAAACAACCATTGTTAATAAATAAATACAATTGAAATTGTGAAGATGAAACTGCCGGTGAAGCGGGCGGCTCGTTAAAAATGATTAATGGCTGAGTTTATGAATTTGATTACACTCTTAATAGCCGTGATCTGCTGTCTGGATGAGTTATGGCGGCAAGGTCAGACTGAATCCATGGACAGTTTGCCAGCTCCCAATTTGTTTATTTATCTAGCATATTTCATTAAAGTGACATTTGCTTCCTTTATAACGAAAAAAAGCAAACAAGAGTGAGGCAGAGACTCATTGAAAATTTCCCCTCAAGGCAATTAATCGCCTCTGACACATTTCCATTTATAAACCTAGGTCAAATCTTCTTTACATTTTATGTATGGAAAAATGGCAGATCAAAAATGATTTGCTCTCTTCGACAATCAATCGTTATCAACTTTACAGAAATCAAAATTAAAATTGTTGACTGAACTTCCAGTATTTTGACAATTTATGTCCTTGAGGCCGCAAAGAAAAGCCTTGGTTCTCATAACTGTGAGAACCACAGCTACTGTGAGATAGCTGTGAAAGACAGCTATCTCACAGTTATGAGATGTTATCTTGAGTTAGCTTTGGAATAATTATGTCAAATTAAGCCTCTGGACATTAAAGAAGTCTTCAAAAGCAATTAATCATCTTTGGTCGAGAAAAAAAAAATCGACGGACAACGCAGCAGCAACAAGGATCCGAATCTGAATGAACTATAAATATGTTATCATAGACTTACGGATTGTTGGCACACTTAAAGCAGAAGAAGAGGATGGTTGACTCTGACAGTACCTCGTTATCTCATAATAGCTAAGTTGTAATTGTGAGAAACAAGTTTTGTTTTTGTTATTTTCATCAGAGTAGAGGAAATGGGCTTCCACGGTGATAAGCTCCAAGTCTTTGAGGTTGGAAGTCCTCCATGCCATCACCATGATCTCCCTCCAGCGATTCAACTGCTGCAGAACGATGATATCACCTCCAGTCAGAAAACCCATTATAACAGATGTAAACAAAATAATAATAAAACACCGACAAGAAAAGTAATTAAAGGATTTTTTTTTTCTTTTTAAGTTGGACCTTTCCAGGATTATTTCTATAGCTGTATACAGTTGAGGAAAACATTTTGGATTAAATTTGTTGTGGCTCATCTGTTACCACTGAATGGTGGTATCCCAGATAGTGGCATCTGTCTAGTAAAAGTATCCGTGAACCTTTTTTTTATATATAATTATGTTCACTTATAAAAACAAATTTTTATGTTTTTTTTTTAAAGTGATTTCTTGATGAGGTTTGGATGAAAGCTGACTCGTTAGGCTTATTTTTACAGTAAACTTACACCTTGTTGTTGAACTTAACATTGTTGACCACAAGAGGGCGGAATATCCCAATAAATTAAAGAAATGGCACGATGCCTCTCTCTGACACACACACAGTATGTTATCACTTTGAAAGCTTGGTGGATGGTTTTTTTTGCGGTGTACTTTTTTATACAAACCAAAATTTATATATTTTATTTAGATTAATACAATAATAAGGCAATAAAAATAAGAGACAGTGTAGGTATTTCAAAATGAGAAGTAGGATTTGCCGTTGAGGTATTTCAACACACATTTGCATGGCAGTCAACATAACAGGCTTGACAACATTGTTTCCTTGGTTTGTGTGTGTTTGTGTATCTCTGTGTGTATGTGTGTGTCCTTTGTTCACTTTGTAACCTTTGCGGCCGCCAAATATGCTACACTGCAGCTTTGTAGACTTCAAAACTATGTGAGGAATGCTGATAAACTTGTGGCCTTTTCGAGAGGCCAGTGTGTCACCATCATCACCGTCAGGGTGGAGGGGTTGCACGCACACAGGGGTAGAAGATGAGGACAATGCATGTGGGAAAAAGGGGAGAGTTTCAACCTGCTTGAGAAATTAGGAACAAGAAAAAAATTTAAGTAAATTAAAAAAATAATAATAATAATTTAAATCCTCTGTCTGGAATTTGGAAGACTTGAGGGGACAGTTCCTGACGTTTTGCGAATAAACTCACAATTTATATCCGGTAGATAAATTTCATGTTGCATTTTCTTCTGCGTTGATTAGCCTGCATTGCAGCATAGAGATATACCAACGTCATGTGTCATCAGTGAGTAATGATTGGTCTATTTAAAGGCTTAAACTAATGCTATTTGTGAAATATGAATCAAGATCTAAGAATAGAAAAAAGAAGCTTTGCGTAAACATTTACAGTACATCTGGAAAGTATAATCACTGTGATTAGTAATCACAGTGCATCACTTTTTCCATATTTGATTATGTTGTAGTCCTACTCAAGAATGGACTACATTGTTTTTTTCCTATCATAAATTCATAATATTTTAGACTTGTGTAAAAAAATACAAAAGTCCAAAAGGTTGTGTCACCATTTTTTTTTCTCTAAAAATAAAAGCAAAAACAAAAATATATTCACAGGTTTCGCTGCTGAACGAACGTACCTGTTTTGGGGTATTTCCTACCATTCTCATATTCAGATTCGTTCAGATTCAGTCAGGGTTATGAGAGATATACGTTCAGGTTCAAGCTGGCTGTTTCAATGTTCTGCTTAAGTTTTATTACAGTAGATGACTGTGTTTCTCCATGTCCTTCTTTTTTTCAGAATTCAAATGTTGGTAATGCCTATCTTGGCACTCTGCCATAAAGCTCTGATTGGTGGTGTATATTAGCAAGCGTTGACCTTCCAGGTGGATCTTACATGTCCTCATGGAAACTATGGAGGTACCATGGTAACATTTTCTTGTGTCATCTCTCTGACAGAGGAATGTTGTTTACTCTTTGATGACTCCGATTGGTTGGATGTTCAGTTCTGGTAATTATTCTGGTGCTCTTTGTCAGCTTTGTGCTTTGACGCAATTTCTTGGAAGTCTTGGAAATCTATACACAGTTTCCCTTAACTTTGTTGTTTGGTTTCTGCTCTCATAACCATGCGTTCTGATCTTTATCTTGCTGAAAGACGCAACGAAAATCCGTTTTCAGTTGACCGGGAGAGTCTGCGTAATTTTTAAAGGGGGGGGGATGAAATGCCATGCACTGTAACAAGGTTCTCCGGGTGTTTGAGAGAGAAACGAAGCAATACCATCACAGATCTTTTATCACACTCAAAATGGGGAATGAAGTGGGGTTTATTCAGCATTTTCTTCCTAGTCACATGGAGTTCTTGTTGCTGTAAAGTTAAATTTTTGCCTCTTCTAGCCAAACAATACAGTTCCAGTTAAATTCCCAGAAAATTTCATGTTTACGTTTAAACCCTCACCTACAGGCATAAAATATGGAAACGGCTTATTGGAATGACAATGGGATTGTCAGGTTTAAGGTTGTGAATTCCCAAACATATAAGTGGATTTAGCTGTTGCTACGACAACCTTATGAAGCTGAACTTATTTTTTTCTATGTTTATACCACTTTAGTTATTACTAGGTGCAATACCTTCCAACTTTCAATGGTGCGTTTTTAAGGGGCAATAATTATTTTTTCTAACATGCCATGTTAAATAAAAACTCACATTTCTATTTTTATAAGTTGAAAGTTTACATTGCTGCACTGTCTTTTGAGACATCCTTGTCTCAAAAGATAAATATCAGAAATGCCTTGGTTTTTATGAAAGATCATTTTAAGACTATTATATAAAACAGTAATGGCTGAATGTGTGATTGTGCTTTTCATTAAACTCAACATTTTGTATTTCACACCCCAACTCTGTGCAGGAAGAACCAAATCAGCCACACAAACGGATGACACCGTCAGGAGAACCTGAAGTACCGGTGCTTCTTTCTATAAGCAGTAGTTTTCCTGTGTCTCCATCCTCATTGCACCACCGAGAGTGTGACCCTGCCTCCAGTACTAGCAACTATCGATCACCTCAGAGCTGCGCGAGCGCTCCAATGAGGTCACGCGGAGGAGGGCCGTTGCTAAGGAGGAGGTTTGGTTGAGTCTCTGCGTAGCACCCATTCAGCGGCGGTGGCTGAAGCGATTGGACTGCGAGGGCTTCTCCGAGACTTTTTGTGGAATTTGAATTATTTTTGACTCAGCACGGCTCGCAGTTCATAGGTGACGGCTTCAGGGGGACGGCTTGTGGGTCGCAGAGGTGGTCACAGGTAAGTTAAAGCAACATACGCAGAGTCCTGTTGGGACTATCTTGCCCGGTGAAGCTTGTGTTAGCTCGCCGAGCTAAGCGCCACTAGCCTCTCTGAATGCGGCTCACGCAGCTACATTAGCTCCCAGATTCAAGGCATTTACTTCCCTTGCTCACTCGAGTGTTTGACAGAATGAAAAAAAGAAGAAGCTGTAAATATTTCCACTGCTCTTCAAACGTGTTGAAAACGTCCCATTTCGCCTGAAAGTGGCCGGTGAAGGTGGCAGGTTTTTTCGGTTAGTTCCATCCTCATTCTGGTAATTAGCCAACGACTCTCAAGTTACCTGAATAACTTTGAGAGGAGGAAGGAGGGGTAACTAATGGATGCATCTCCGACTAAAATATGCCGTCACCCAGCACATGAGCTGTCACGACTTGTTTTCACACACTGTCACACGGTTCGCTTGTGTAACGCCGCCGACCCAAAATGTTTGACCGCCGTAGAAAAACAGGGGATTTATGCGCTGCGAAGTTTTGTAGAGACGAGGTGTTGCAGTCTGGCTCCTTTCGGATCGAAACATACGTTTGAAAACGACGCCAGCTAACCAGCCGGGCAGGCAGCCTGCTTTAAGTCGTGACTCATAGTCTTAACACGCGGAATATATATATATATATATATATATATATTGTAACGTGTGATAATGCGTCTGAGTATATTGTGTATGATGTCTTGTGGTTTTCTCAGAGCAAGTGGGTGAGATTTCCACTCTACTGTAATCGGTGATCAGATGAGCATCGGTGGTCAGATTGCTTTCTGTCGGCTCACTTGATCAAGGTAAACACAGGAAGACACCCATACTGCTTGAGACGTCTTGTTTACTAAATGAGCTCTGCCGGGGTTCTCTCGGTTTTTAGTCTTTAAATGTCATACCAGGCAGTTTTGTGGCAGTGAAAGTATTATTATTTTTTGCTTGTAGATCATAGAAACGCACCGATCAGATATTCTGTTGCCGATATCCGATACGGTTGTGAGGGTTCAAACCTCATACAAGGATTTCAGTTCCCATTTTTAAACTCTCTGGATGCAATGGAAGTTCAACTGTTTTAATAATAGAATTTCTGTAGGAAATTAAAATATAGATTTTTCAAAAAACCCCAACTGAATAAAACTGTTGCATATCTTTACAATATTGCAAGTAATGAATGAAGTGTATATAGGTAGACAAATTTTGCAGGACTATAAATTGTCCCAGAAATTATTGCGATAAACGATAGTATTGTTGTGTTTGAGGCCGTTTTCAAGTAATATAAAGATAACGCCATAACAGTACATGAACAGATTCTTGAAGATCAATAAACTTTACATTCTAGTGAACATTTCACACTGGAACTGGAAGACACTTACACAGAAACAATAAATAAAATAAATTATGAAGTCTCTGCAAATAAAATTGTCTTTCAGAAGAAGTTGCTAGTTGAGACCGAAGCACCAGACTGAAGAGTTTTATCATCCAGTTTTTGGTAGAAAGAGAGAGAAAGGAAAGAGAAAAACAACAAATCAAGCAAATGGAAATGATTGAGTTTGTTTCAATCTATCATACAATTAAACATTTTTTTTTGTATCAGATCATGTCTAACCTCTGTCGGTTTAAACGGCACATCATAAGCCTGGGTGATAAATCCGTTTTAATGATTAACTTTACTTTTTGTTTTTGAATATACAATTTTAGGAAAATCAGATTTCTTTTTTTCACTTATGCACTTTTTGGGTTTTAACTCTAAAAAGAACCACCATATTGCTTGAAAAGCATGTTTTCTGGCTTCTGCTTATTTTTTTTACTTTGAATTTAGATCAGCTCACAGAAGGAACTATTGAGATAACCAGCTTTTCGTCATAATATCTTCAGTCATTTGTAAAATTATTTAAATGGGGGGGGAAAAAAAGTGAGAAGATTTTTAAAATCGAATTCAGTTTAAAAATAGCTGGAGACTTTATTTTTCCGCCCCATCGCCCAGCCTTAGTGCATCCCTCATCAGTAAGCTAGTTTATTCCTGCTGAGGCTAGGAGGTAAAGAGTGCTGGTAGTTTTCAAACATCTTGAAAGTAGCTCACGGCTTAGCTCATCCCAAAGAATGAGGGAGTCGGGCTTGGCTGCCTGCCACTAAACCCACTGTCTAAGTATGTCAGCTGTTAGAGGGAGGAGGAGAAGTCTCTCTGTCCGCAGCTTTGTTTCACTCTGCGGGAGAAACTCGTCATTTTTTATTTTATTTGGCTCTGTCCTCAAAGGAGAAGCTTCTTCTTGGCAGCGAGTTACGCATGTGAACTACGACAAGTGACACAATACAGGTAGATAAACCTGCTGTGTAGTGATGACACAGTCGGAAGGCTTCGCTGGCTCTATGTTCCCGGTAGCAGGCCAGATTGTCGAGCCTCTGGCTCCATGTGGCGAAATCACTGTCGGCGTCAGCTTAGCTTCAGCGTTCGGCTCCATGTTTGCTAAATTATCATAAGCTGGACACCAGAATAGTGCTTTTTCTGAAATTCTCTCTGCCTCTTTTATGCTCATCATAACCTGATTAAAGAACATTCTTTTCCTGGTGAATTTTTGCTTCAGACAATAGTAGGAAGCTTTTTAAATGTATCTATCCCTTTAAATTGTCTTGCGATGCAACCAGACCTGTCCCAATAAACCAATCGCATAATAAATTAATACAAGCTCAACAATCTCCATTTGTATAAGTTATTGTTTCTTTCTCCCTTTCTACAAAAAACTGCAGAAACTGGTGCTTTGGTCTCAACCTTTTATTTGATGGACAATTTAGTTTAAAGAGATTTCATAATTCATTTTATTTATTTTTTTTATTTATTGTGGATATTTAAAATGTCCTCTAATGTTAAGTGTTAATTGGAATTTAAAAATGCATTATTACATTATTTTGCCATTACCATTGTATTGCTTATAAATAGTCTCAAAACAACAATCTTATCATTTATCACTATAACTTCTGGGACAATTTATCATCCAGTAAAATATGTTATTGCGACAGGCCAGTTACAACTACAGACCTTATTGTATCATAGTATGATTTCTGTATATGAAAAACAAACATATCCCATATGTTCCTAAAGGACTGGTTTGTGTGATGAACTATGTAGGATATTGCCATCTTTGCTTACTATGAATGGTCAGACATGATTTCTTTTTGAGTTTGACAGAAACACTTCTTATTCCCATCATCCCGATGTCTCCCAGAGTTAGACTTAGATTTCAGACAAAAGTGGAAGTTGCATGTATTTTGCATGCACAGAATCTGGAACATTCCAGTCTACCAAATATTGGTTCTTCTAAGCAGTCCTTGGCATCTTCAATATATTGTGCATCTGTAATTTAAACCAAACTCAGAATAGACACAGATGGACTCCATTGACAAAAAGTTGAGGTGGCTGAAAACAAAAACTGTATTTTGTTCCATTTCATAATTCTGCATTATTTATATGCATGTATAGTATACACATTTGAAGGGTGTGAATATTTTTGCAGGGCACTTTTTCATGTTATGTTAACATGAGTAGTAATTTATCAATGATGCTACTGCTGAAAAGTTTAAAATTAAGTTAATACTTCTATCCACTCCTTATGTATTATGTAAATCAACTTTTTCAAGCTTTATCATGTTGTAATGTTATTCACTCATCAAAAACAAATCCGAAGTGTTGCTTTGATTTACTCCCTCACTCAACTCCTTCAGACTAGCCAGCAGCAATTAGCAAACACCTGGTGGAACTATGCATTAGCTGAGCTCATTATAGGAGCTACATCTCAGTGAAATGCTGGAAAAACATTGTTAAAGGGTTAATAGAGGAGCCATGTTGTGATGATTTCCTGAAGGCAGAGTTTCTGAAAGAGTAGGAGCTTCTTAAAGAGACCGAGGTTAAATTTCAAATCGTTGAATTACTAAATCAAATTTCCTTCATGTTTAATATATATAGCGTTCTAACAACAACTACAGGTAACGTAGTTACTTGATAGTGCCATTTTATAGCACGTGAATGGAAAATATATAATAATGCCCCTTTAAACATGTAAATATACTTTGCTGCTCTTATTTATTTTATTTGTACATTTATTTATTCTTGTGTCACGTTCAGTAAACTCAAACATTTTAGTCCTAAATTTACTTAAAATGTTATTTTAAGTAGGTCTAAAACAAAGCATAAACAAAACCCTCTGAATTATTTAAGCAAAGAAAAGATTACTCAAGACCAACTTATAAAATCTATAGCACTTAGGATTTTTTAAAAAAGTTTTTCTACTTCCTTCAAAAGCCCAACTAGCGCTTTAAAATCTCTGCGTCCTCTACAAAGCCTCCATCCCGTCCACACATGCGAGGCGTGCGCGTCTCCTCGGTCTTAGCTGGCCTGGGACCACGTCCAGCAGAGCCACTCTCTGGCAAGTTTCTACCAGAGGGCAGCTTTCAGGGCCGCGATCTCAAATGTGCAGCTGACCCCATTTCAAAAGAAGTGTCTGAAAATAGGTTCTGGAGCAGCTTTAATGCGTTTTGGTGATGAGTACTGTTGTGTCCCGTCACAGATGAAAGTCTTTTCTCCTTTTTGTTTATTTATTTATTCCCCTCACCACAAAATCAGTCTCTATAAAGTAGATTTATTTTTCGGGCAAACTGCGAATAAATCTAAATAAGAGTTATGATTGCCTTGGATGATTTTCAGCATTAGGACTGGTAAAGGAAGATGTCGTAAAACAGAAGCTAAATGATGGGTTCTCTCTTTACAACGTTATTATTACTGTCAACCATAGAGATTATGAGAAGGCAGTTCAGTACACCAATGGTTATGTCATATATCATGTGTGGTAATACTTTGAACTGCATCAATGGCCAAAGGTAGCTAGCTGTGCCTTTTTTCTTCTTCTTTTTTCTCCCCCTCTCTCCTGTTAAATAACTTTCAGATCTTTATCTTAATTGCACAATTGCATACAAACATGAAGTCTCTGCAATCATTTTCATGTTAATCAGACGTGGTAGAACTTCAGCTACCTGATTGTTTTACTCCTATGATTGCAGTTTCTTTGAGTGTGCCGTTTGGGATAATAATTTTAGCTTTTAATTGGCACCAAAGGGGCTGTATCTTCTGCTTTTGCCCTGCCTGTATCATCTCTGTATTAGCTAGAGCGAGCTGGGGGCGGAGGGGGTTATCACTGTATGCGAGGAGTTGCCTTTCAGGTTTGTGCCGGTGCGACTCCTCCCTGGTTACGCTGTAAGGCTCAGGGACTCCTTTTGTCTTTGAAGGCCCCTATATAATGTGATACCCGAGCTTCCTGGACTGGAACAGCTCATGCTTTATTCAGCTCTCTGATCTCTGCCTTAATTATGGCCGACCCAGGATGAAATGACCAGTGGTTAGATCTCCTAGGGTGGGAACTTTGTGCCCAGCTTCCAGTTGGAGTCGGGACCATAGATGTTTCTTTTAAAGTTGCGGCTCAGGTGGCCGCTCACCACACACGGACATCTGTGTGAATGTGAAACAACTCTTCTATGACAAAAATAACTAAATATTAGGAGTTTTGCCGTGCCAAACGTTTCCACACATTCAATTGATATATATAATATATATTTATTATTTTGAGTCCATTTTCAAGTAATGTAATCATAATGGCATAATAATGTAAGAGCACCGTCTTGTAATGCAAGAACAGTCAATAAACTTTCATTTCTAATGAGTATTTAACACTGGAATTAAGACATTTTCCATCCATACATACATTTTCTGTACACCCTTGTCCCTAGTGGGGTTGGGAGATGCTGGTGTCTATCTCCAGCTAACGTTCTGGGCGAGAGGCGGGGTCACCCTGGACAGGTCGCCAGTCTGTCGTAGGGCAACACAGAGACAGACAGGACACACAACCATGCACACACTCACACCTAGGGAGAATTCAGAGAGACTAATTAACCTAACAGTCATGTTTTTGGACTGTGGGAGGATGCCGGAGTACCCGGAGAGAACCCACGCATGCACAGGGAGAACATGGAAACTTTGTGCAGAAAGACCCCGGGCCGGGAATCGAACCCAGGACCTCCTTACTTCAAGGCAATAGTGCTACCAACTGCGCCACTGTGCACAATAAATGATAAGCAGTACAATGAATGACCACCCTTAAATGTCACATTGCTTTTTTTTTTTTTTTTTTTTTTTGGCAAATACAAACCTTAAAAGTGTGGAATGCTCTTGTATTCAGCCCTTTTACTCTTAGATTCCAGTACAAAAAAAAATCCAGTGCAACCAAGGGGTGGGCATTTTTCCTACTGTTAATTATTTATGGTGATACATTTTTTATAAGAATTTTGATTTATTGTTAGTTTAGTTTAACTATTTTCTCCACTATCTGCTCAAAAAAATTAATGTGAAAATATGATTAAATGAGGTTCATGCAAGCAGTTTTGTAATACAAATCACTCTTCTTGTGGCTGGTGTCCTAAAGAAGCATATTATAAATGTGTATGTTTTCCAAAAGCAGCATTTGTGTACTGATACTTTTGCTACTGATACTGATACTTTTTCTACTTCCTTCAAAAGCCCAACTAGCCCTTTAAAATCTCTGCGTCCTCTACAAAGCCTCCATCCCGTCCACACATGCGAGGCCATACATGTTGTGCAGCCATACAGTTACCTTAAAAAGTAGTAATACATATTTCTCATCACCACTTTTTATCATTATCACAATATTACCACAAAATATTGTGACAAAAGTGCAACCAATTGTCTTCTGCAGTCACCTAACTAGTGAATAAAGCCCAGCTGTGTGTATTGTTTTCTGAGTTTAAACAAAATCTGCAGAATATGACACCTGATTTGTGATTTGAGTTACAGAAAATAGACACCTCTGTAATATATAAAATATTGAGAAGCACCCGTACTTGTACATAATGGACAAGAAGGTGAAATATATGGCCAATTTAAATAAGAAAATTTCTGCATTCTGCTGTTTACATTTTTTTTACTTAGTGTTGGCAGTAGTGAGGTGGGTGTAATTGCTTGCTGTGAAACTAGTTGTCATGCACAGACATGTTTTGACAGAATCTCTGTCCAGAGCATGAGCGGCAGCGGTACCGTTCCCCCACACAGTGTGTTCGTCTTTGCTCCAGCTACTTCCTGTTCAGCTACGTGTGATGTGTAGCATCTTGAGGCCACCTGATGTCGTCATGCTAGACAAATGTCATGGTTACCTTGGCACCAGTTTCCACCACAGAGGAGTCTAGACAGTTTAGAGCTGAACAACAAAAAAATGTAAGGAACAAGCGACACATCAGCATGTTCAGTTCACAGTGTCCAAAATTGAAGTAAAAAGACACCATGGTGACTTAATGTAAATTACAGAAATAACAAAGTTATGATGTTTTATTGATTTGTGGTGGAGTTACAAACACACTTATTGTTTTTAATGTGTAATAAATCCACAATTTTATAAATTTAATGTTTGAGCTCAATAGGTTTTTTGAGGTGCAGTTCCTATGCGTTTTATTTGGATTTCATTTGATAGACCTCTGTTGAGTTGTGCATAGTTCAGAAGTGTGAGGGGAAAATTTTTGAGGGGGAAAATTTTGTTGCGAACATGAAGAAGAAGATGATCTTGCATGTGACAAACATATCACATGCAAACACATGCAAAAAACTATGTGTGGCTGAACAGATCATGCTCGCAGTGGGACATGGTGGCATCATGTTTGGGAACAGGGATGTTAGTCAATGTTAATGGGAAGATTCATGGAGCTGAATACGGGAGAAAATGTGCAGAGCCTCATGCTGGAAATCTAAGTGAGAATCTGTAGCAAGAAAACACAGTTCAGATGCACCTCATCCACTCCTGCTGTGGTTGAGCTTTTTTGTGTTGGATTATTACATTAAGGGTGCCTTCACACCAGCCCTGTTTATTCTGCTTTAATCAAACTTTGACTAGAAAGTCTGGTTCTAATGCCAAAAAACCTCAATTTCTCAATTGTGGTGTTCCCATTAAATAAGAAATACAATGAAAAACACACTTGAATAATTTTGTTCAAGTAGCAAGCCATTGAAAAACAAGCCTCACCGACATCCTTCTACCACTTCCTGTTGTCTTCTTCATCTTTTCCACCAGTAGTACTTGTTTCCATTAAGTGAATTTATTTTCGTAATTTCAGTTTTGCGCAATTTTATTGTCAATGGAAACACTTGACAAAGCTTTTGATGTGAACCAAAAAACAAAAACAAAAAACCAACGTGTATGTTAATGCCTAGCGGACCAGAGACCGCTCCAAAAGCTGGAATTGGGTTATGGCGCAGGGCATTCTGGGTAAATGCAACCAAAACAAAGGCATCAGTTTAGCACCAGTGGGAGAAGTGGCTCGTGGTCATTTACCAACAACAAAAGAGAAATCCTACAACCACTAAAACCTGACGCTACTCCATTTTTGTTAATATTTCGTGAAATAGGAAGTTGCTCTTATGCGTTAAGAGGTTTTTGTGTCGTTTCCTTCAGTAGTTCTTGGTGCAGCTCCACCACAGGAGAGGAGGGGAACAGGTTTTTCAATTAGTTTGTTTGACCAGTCCATCCACGTCTACTGGATTATCAGGTGTGAAAACACACTAAATCTCAACAATAAACTCTCAGATTTTTGGTGGTAATGTAACAAGGTGTTGGGTGTCGCTTTATACTGATTTCTGTAGATGTAGGTGAGAGGAAAAAGAATAAACATTTACAAGTACATATTTTTATTACTATTCTTGGTGTCGCATCAGGTTTAATGTTGGCGTCCAAGAAAGAAGATGACTGTTCCAGCAGCCCCTCACATTGTGAGTTTCAAACAGAATTAATATTCTGCAGTGCATTTGTATCTCTACAGACTCATCTGCCTTTTAAAAATGAATTCTTTATCCCACTTGTGGTTTCCAGGGAAGCTCCTTCTCGCTCTCGTGGGCCAGCGTTTACCAGCGCTCGTTGCGTAACCGACACGAGTCTGATTCGTATTTCTTTGGCTGCAGTTTATCTGTTAGATAACCGGGTCATGAGTAGGCAAGAAGACCCAATGACGAGAATATTGAGTTTGAAGGTTTTAATGAAGTCATTTTCTGACTACGACGGTAGATTTGTGGCGGTGAGATGGAGCATTCCGGGCTACGGCGGAGGGAGGACCTGCACGACAACTGGCGCTGAAGCTTTGCCCAATCGATGATGAAAATTCCCCTCTGCCAGAAAGAGTCAATTATTAATGAGCTAAATATCATGTTCTTCCGTGAGTAAGAGGGGCGTTTTTTTTTTGTTGTTGTTTATGAATCACTGCTGCTCTTTTTGCATTTGGACAAACACCAAAATGAGAGTAGATGAAACGGGGTATGTCTGTTTCAGTTTAGATTCCTCTCTGAACATAAAGCAAATCAGAAAAAGTGAATTTGACTTTTTATTTCATAAGACATTAGGAAGGATATATATATATATATATATATATAAAAAAAATAAAGTTTTCTGTTTGCATCAATAAGCAACTAGTTTAGGCATTTGGTGACAGGTGTCTGCTTGTGTTGTTACAATCCGAGACATGTTGAGCAGCAAGTTCACACAAGGCACAGCCTCGCACCGTTCCTCAACAGCGAGCGGCCTGCAGAGAGGGGACGTCTGGCTTGAGAGATGGCCACTGTTCTGAGTCGACAGGAGGGGGACAATGCCGCCGCTGTGCCGGCTTGTCGGCTCGGCCTCCTTTGTGCCGCATTTCAGACAGGCCCACCATCGGCTTTTGGCTCCGCCGACATGTTGACTGGGCCCTCGGCCGGTGGTTGCTGACCCATTGTGCCCGCGGTGCCTGCAGCTCATCAGGGCTCCGAAGGCCGCCGATTATCCCGCAGTAATTGGTGCCTGGGTCCCGACTGATCAAAGGTGTCCAGCTGATTGTGGGGCCCTGGTAATTTTCCATTCTCTGATGCTCTGCAGTCGTTGCCTATTTGCCTGCTTGTCTGACCCACTTACTTGCCTGGCTGCTCGTACTGTATCTGGACAAAGAGGGTTGATGCTTGCCAGGATAATTATGGCTCTTTTTTTTTTTTTTTTTTACTAAAAAAAATACCTGTCATTAGCCAGCAAAAAGACACATGGAGTTTAAAAACAGTAAAAATGTCAAGTCTTGTTTCAGTTAGGCTTAAGCACGAAAGCCTCGGAGAGAGCCCAGTAGCCATGTGACTTGGCAAAGTTTTTATTGAACTTGTACACCTCAGTCATGTGCTTTTTAGACTTTTTTATTAGACAAGACTTTGCTTTTTGTCTGGTTTAACTTCATTAGTTTATCTTTGCTTCTCTTTATGAAGGTATGTAACATCCCATCAAATTTAAACTTAGATAAGCTACTAATGGATCGGATATTTACAGGGGCCTTTTCAAATCTCTTGGATCGTAAAGCTCCGATCTGCCAATTTTTGGTCAATTTCTTTTGGAACACTTTTAAGAACAAGTATATATTTTTTTATATTTTGGCATGAATGTAAAATTTTAACAATATTTTAAAAAGTTTAAAATAAAACAGTGATGTTTCAGAAAAACAGCACTAAGTTTCAAAGTTTTCTTTTTTTTCTGCATCAACTAAAAAATACAAAAACAATAAACCATTAGGTTATGAGACAGCAATATTTATCCAAATAAAATGCAACAAAATAAAATGTTTTTTTTATCTAAATTGTTTATGGGATAACAAATAATTTATGAAAGAGAGCAGTTTATATTATGCAGCTCTGCACTTAACCAGAACTTTAGTATGTCAAAACAAAGAAACGTTTTAAATTCTCTTTAACGTCTCATATTAGCATTTAACATGATTTGCAAAATTAAATCGGCTAGCATTTCTATTTTTAACTATCACTCATCTGTAGATTTAGCAGACCACACCTTTCTCATTTTTTAACCTTGTCATCTCAGCTGAAACATGTTCATCTTTATTTGAATTCTTACACGTTGTGGCAGCCAACATGCGTCTCTAGAAGCCAGCTTAATTTCTGGAAGCTTCTTACAGCTTCTGTCTTGCTCAATTAATTTCAAAACTGTGTACTAACACTGAAACTAGCTGAGTCTTCCTCACCGAGTTAACAGCAGCCACATCAAAGAGATTTGTTGTCAGTGCAACCTAGATATGGTGCATTCACTGTCAGCGGGGAGAAGACAGGGGATATTTTTATTTACAGTTTATCACCAATCAGGACCTGATTAGAGTAAAATTGGTTACTGGCCAATTGTATTATTTTGAGGAAGTGTCCAACATTTCTTAGGGAAAACTACTGGATCAGCTAAAGGTAAAGTGAACAAGTCTGTCAAGTTGCATATATTAGCCTAATAACTGCTAAGAATGACTTAACTGAGCCTTCTAATGTTTCATTCTGACTTATATTCTTGTCTGCCAGGTATGTGCAGGCCAAATACTGATCATTAAATGCATCAGTGTTTAAGTCTATGGTAGCATCAACAAACTGCATATATAATGATGTATTTTGTTTCTTAGTTTAATACAAATCAGTATTTTCTTTTATTGGGTTAGCTACTGTACATCGTTTTCTTCTATGACCAGTGTTTGCTACATTTGACTGTTGAAGTGACGCTAACACACTTTCTTCAGCAAGTAGCTTGAGTTTTCTGGGTAATACAAGATACATGGTTCATTTGGATGCTTGAAATTCTTGAAAATCCTAGAATTTCAATTAGGTTGTTTTAAAGGTTTGGGAAGTGCTTATATCAAGTCCTTGAAAGTGCTTGATATTCAAACTGCACAGTTTTAGAATAAAATGCAGTCTAGTGTTTGTAGGATTAGAAGACTAAATTTGGAAGCGTTTTTTACAGTTCAAATCCACATATTTTCATACACGTAATACACTGTATGAAGTTAAATCAGACTAAACTTCTCTATTTTTCAGTACAGTTAGAAATAACTTTGGGAATTCTATTTGCTGAAAGCCAGAAAACTTGGCGAGAATATTTATTAGAGATTCTTTTTTGTAACTTTCATTGTATATTGTGCTCTAAGGATTTAATTGGAGCAGGAAGATCATTTACCTTGACACAATTTGTAAATTGAAACTGTCTTTTTAAGTTAATTTGTATTGTTTTTAGTTTTAAAGTATGGTTTGAAAACATACCTGGAAAATGCTTGAAAAGTGTTTGAATTTTGCTGTGGGAAAAGTGTGCGAACTCCGCTAAGTAAGGCTCATCACCATCAGTTTCTGAAAGCGTACTCTTTTCTTCACACTTGCTTTAGCTTTGCCGAGAAATCTGCTGGGTAAATAACTTGACAGTTTTCTCAGTCTACTATGTATCTTGGTATTCAGCAGCCATTTCTTGACAAATATCCCAGCCACAGCACAGAGGGAGCTAGACTCAGGTATGTGCAAAGAATCCCTGATGTGTGCAGCTCAACAGCTGTGCCGAATTTTACATTCAACCCTTTTCAGTTGGCTTCTTGACATCAATGTAACCTGCTTTTTAACGTGGGGATTCCTGCTGCTTTTGTGGCTATCTCTTCCTTCCTTCTTTTCAGCGAACCACGACAAGCAGCTTATACCGGTGATAAAAGGTTACTGTGTGGTTTTAATTGTACTTTCTCAGCCAGGTTAGAGGGCAGATACTGGGACTAGAAAGGTATTTGGCCTTGACGCATATACTTGGAGCACACGTGCATTTCTGTGAATCGTAGTCTTGTCGGACAGCCAATGTGGCAACTGCATGTCTGTTCGCTCAGCAGGAAGTTCCTGTTCCACTCCGTCCTTTAGTCACTCATGCTGCTAGACTAAATCTGCCACTGATACACAAACACACACATGTAAACGCACAAGGTGAGTGCCACCAACCCGTGGAACGGTGTTGCTGTTTAGACAAAAAACTCCATCACTGTCAACGCTCTGATGCAGTTGTTTTTATATGGGATTTATGCTTTTCCTTCCCCCAATTTTATAGTTGTAATCTGTCTCCATAAGTGTGAATACTTGTGTTTTTATACATTTCAAACAAAAACTTTGACATGTTTTATTGGAATTTGGTGCCATAGCCCAACACAACATGAATAACTGCAAAGCAGAAGGAAAAGAAAACGCATTTTTCTGCCCATGATCAGGTAAAGGTAGTCAGAATCCATTCAACTGGCCAAATATGTTTTTGCCCAACAAAATTTGAATTCAAAACACTTAAAATATCCTGGCTGAAATTATTGTCATGCAAGCACTGAATTTGCAGCGACGATTGCAATCTGACATTTTGTACAGCTCTAAAACATCGGAGGAAACTAAGGTTATGGATAAAGTAGTGGCATTGTTTAAAGCATGGTTAGGTTCTGCAGCAATACCCCAAGCTTTGAACATCTCACTTTGCTTTTTGGCAAAAGTGTGTGGCAAAAAAACCAACGCTAACACGGTCCTCCCAGTGAAACATGATGGTGGCAGAAGCATGGTGTGGGTTTAGTACAGCTGGTCATGGTTAATGGGAAGGTGGATTGAGCTAAATGCTGGATGAAAGCATTTTAGTTGAAACTGATTTGTTAAATGTTAATTCATACTGGCTGACATGAACCAAGGATTAAATATTTACCATCTCAAGCCATGAGGAAAGCTAAACCTGGGCTGAAGGAAGATGGCCAGAGCTGGAGGAATGACTCCAGAATGACCCACCACAGTTGGGTGCTTAAATATCGCTGTCAGGCTTTTGAATGGCACAGTTACGTCTCTTATTCCTGGTACTTACCAAGGAGGGGAATACATGTCTCTGCAGGTGGGCATTCTTGGTGCCGCCTTTTTATCGTCCTGGACTTACTGCAGGTGTCTCCGCTTCACTTCACACTTCATTGGCTATGGTAGAAAAAGTTGATGAAGTAGCACAGATTGTCAGAACACCAGCGGAGCAGAAGAATTCCTGACCAAGCTGATAAAGCTCGGACATCGTGTGTCAGAAACCGCCAGCAGACTTTCAAGCCAGCAACCGAACACAACGTGTCATCAGAACCTTCCATCAACATGGACGAGGTCAACCTCTCATTTGGCAATTTCTAAATAAAGTTGACTCATACTCCGGAGCAACTTATAGTCCGGAAAATATGGTAATTAAGTGTTAAAAAGCAATGATTGAGAAAAAACCAGGACTCGCATTTTTCCTTCTGCTCTCTAGATTCACTGACTATCAAATTCTTTTAACTCTATCATTTCTATTGATTCCCTTTCTTCTTTCATGCTTCACTTTGTGTGCGTTTGTGTCTTTTTCTTCCTTTTCATCTGTGTGTGTACAAACTTATCTGAATCTCATTCCAACTTAAGGATGTTTATCTGATTTATTAAAACGAGTCAAAATGCATGGGGAAAAAAAGGTTCCCAGCAGAGTTTTGAAGGATACATTTCCCTCTCCCGCCCCTGCAGATGATGATGGGGAAGTCACTAAAGAGTGACAGGCCTTTATCACAACGTGAAGACCATTAACCTGCACACTGACACCGTTCCTCACTGCAATGCTTCCAGCGCCTGATGTATGCTCAGCCAGCCAGCTCAAATTATCTTTCTTGACATACAAATTAACACGTGGAAACAAATCCAGAATGCAAATGTTTATCTCGATCAATAATAAAAATTTAAAAAAAAGAAAATTTATTAACCTGTTCTTTTTTTCTTTCTTTTCCCCCTTTGCCTTGCAAATGCGATGTAAATTATTATAATGAAATAAATTATGCTGCCTGGTCAGAGGAACCACATAAATGCTAAATTTCTAATAGCTTTTGTAGAAGTCACGGCCATGCCAATTATGCTTTTCAGTTGAAACCATCACAGGCAGAATCAACCAGTCATATCTGTGCAGTGAAATTCCCCTCGGTTTGGTTCAGGAAATCATTTGGGGTATGCATTAATTTGTCCCTAATCACTGAATCATTTCTTTTTCTTTGTAGTTTTGCTTTGATGCCCAAATGAACATGTCTTTATGGTTTATGATCACATAAATGTTCTTATTTACTGATCATTTATCTGCAGTCGATGGGCAATTCATTTCACTTTAAACAATAGAGCTAACCCCTCCTTACCCTCTCCAGGAAGTGCATTTAGATGCATTTTCAGTAGTCGCATTTTCACAGGAAATTAGTTTGGAAATTGAATTTACTAAGAGCTTAGTTTCAACTCAAATTCAAAAAGTTTTATTTTGGCTGAGGAATGTGTGTTATTCATTATGGTACCTTATTTTATCTTTACTTCCACTAACTGTTTTTTTTGTAGCTTTGATGAATTGTTTAACAATCTGGACGCTCGTTATGTGACCATTATATTCAGATGCAGGGGGTTTATGGTTGCCTGACTGTCAGCGGTAATGAGTGATGTTTCAAACAAGCTGGTCTCTGCAGTGTCACCCACCCAGTAGGCTTTAAATCAGAAACGACGGGGCTGCTGTCGGTGGCTGGAAGGTAACCGTGGGAGCTTTGATGAAGGATCGCTAAAGCGCAACGCAACATCTGTGTAAAATTTACCACAGATTGCTTTAATCATGTTGTGTTATCACTGATCATCCTGTGCAGTTTATGTTTTTTGTGAATTAGTGGCTTGGCAGGAGTGTACTTAGTTTTCATGGTTAAGGAGGCCTTTCAGTGTCAAAGTTAGACATTTTGGGATGGAACGTTTGTGTATTTTATGAAGTTTGTAGGAACATGACTTCATTGTTGTAAAATACAAATATGTTGTAATTTTCCTCTTAACCTAGAAAGTTTGTAATACATAAAATCTCAATTAGTTCGAAAATTCAGCCTTTTTTATTTTTCTCCTTCGGCGATTGCTATTTTTTCCACCTCTGCGATGCTTTCCGAGCCGATGATACTGGTAGGTTGTAGGAGACACGAGCCTATAAACAAAACAGTCCTTAAGTCTGAATATCAGCCCACAAAATGTTTGGTTTGAGGCAAACTACCTCCAAGTTTTCATGTGCCATTGTGCACAAGTTATTTGCTGAAACAAACATGATTGACTCGCAGTTTACTGTGTACTTTGTCAGCCGGAGCTAACATTATTAGCAGCAGCTAACGCAAAACCAAAAAGACTTGGAAGATAATGACTGAATGTTAGACCGTCACAATCACAAATTTCAATGGACGATTAATTGTCCCAGAAATTATTGCAATAAACCCTAACGTTTTTGAGACGGTTTTTAAGTAACATATTGATAATGGAATAATAATACAATTTTGTCCTCTCAAAGATGAATAAACTTTAGTTTTGTAAAAACACATTACACTTGAACTGGAAGATATTTTAAATATCCAAAGATAAATAAGTATAAAATGAAACAATAAATAAAATAAAAGTAAAAAACACATGCAACTAAAACTATAAATAAAATGGATTATGAAGTTTATATAATCAAAATAGTCCTTCGAAAAATGTCAATTAGAAAGGAAGTTATTGAACTTATTTTAAATCATAAAATTAATTGATTTATTGCGACAGGCTTAAAATGTTTGTTTAAAGTGACAATGAATCATCTAAGAGTCTTTGTTAAATTTGAGAAAATGTTTTCATGCCAAGGCTTTCCATAAACAGCTTGACTTAGAAACTGGAACTTGATTTCAATGATGTCCAGGTGAAATCGAAACGGCTGACTGTTACTTACGATGGCACCTAGCATATGCCGTCTACCTAGAATGTATTGCAGGGTGAACAACATGGCGACATCCTTGACACAATACTTTACTTAAATTTATGAAAGCTAAACCGCCTACAGTATTTTTGCTTTGTTGTTTTTACAACAGAATTAAATATTTCTCAAATAAAAGTTTTTGTTGCAGGTAATTGTGAATTCCTTTAACACCTCACTACTATTAAAAATGGCTATCTTTGCGTGTTTCTACAGTAATAACTTCCACACGAAAGAGTGTTGTCAATAACCACCTAGCACTTAGACATAGTGCATTCGCAGGTCAGAAAAGATTGTCAATAACTTGAGTTGCTGCAGTTCAAAGCAGTAGGAAGTAGCTTCATGCTATTAAATGCGAGCAAAAATGTCTAACCACATAATATGACAAAAGAAAGTAATGAAATGACGTCACATTAACTTGATGTCTAAGTGTTCGTAAGGGAAGGCTTGGCATTATGAAGTTGATGTAGAACAAGTATGTTTGTGTTAAATTGCTCACTGTGTTTGAGCATGGCAGCAGTTTAGCTTGTTTTAAGGATTGGCTTGTAAGGGAATGTTGACATTTGTGACTTTGACCAAAGTTCTGATAACACTAGAGTCCCCGCCCCCTCACGTGCGGTGTGAGCTTGCATCAGCTGTTTTGACCCATATGGGGTATTTTCCATGTTTTTGATAGCTACTGCTTGGACTGGATTAGTTTATTTAACATCTTAGACCACAATGCTTCCTCTGAAACTTGTATAAATATCTTTAAGCCTGTACTCTTGTAGCAAGGCTGCCATATGTAGGAGTAATGGATCACGCATTAACAGCACCTGGTAAATATGTAACGTTGGCGGTGTTTCTTCAGGTCACTGCTGTATACAGAGGAAATGCTCTGTGTGCACAATTCAGCATGGTTTCTTCTGATTCTCTCTCTTTCTTGGCTGTTCTTAGAAAGCTTGTGTTTGGTGCTTCCTCTGCTTGCTAGTGCTGCTGCTTTAATTTAAATGGGAAATACAACCCAACATTTGGGGAGGAAAATTAAAATATGGTCTTTGTGAGCTGCTTTTTCACTCACATTCTTTTAAAATTCTCATAAGAAACTGTAACATTTTTTACATTTGTGAGAAAACAATGCTGTCAGCGTCTCCAGTCCAGGTATTGTCTAATTGGAAGGTGGTCATAGTGACAGTAAAGCAAAAACATTTTCAAGATCCCTTGATTGGTACTGATTTTTTTATTGGCATGTCAATTTTGTTTCTTTTTTCTCTTCAGTTATTGCATCAATAAATATCTTCCTATTTCTGTCTATATACTCATCCACCAATAGTGTGTACTTTGAACATCAGGTAAAGGTTACGGTCATTTGCTTTTATGCATAGTTAAGGGTCACCATGGATTACCTTTATTTCCTTTTGGATTCAAAATGACTTCCTCTAATGAAATAATAGAGGTAAATATAGTTACTAAATGTGCCATAGTTTTTAAATCAATTGAAATCAGCCCAGATTTCCTTAACTTTGGGAAATTGTCGATCGGCCAGTACGCATATAAAAAACTGATTTTATCCACTCCCAGGAAGGCTTGAAAGCGAGCCACGGTTCCCTTTGCTCTGCTTTGTGATACTGACTTCACTTTCACAAGGTTGCTCTTTTTTTCCAAGATCTTCTGCTTCCTATCATAACTGCGTTTCTATTGCAACTTTGTTGATATTTTTCTAATTTACTCGATAAGTCATTAAAAAACGTCCCACATTAACAACATCCAGTTGTTGATCGCATGCCTTGTGATGAGTAAAAAGTATTTCCATTACAGTTTTACAAAATACACCAATTTTAATACGTCTGAAAAAGCACCTCATCCTAGCACAAAAAATTGTTACTTTGAAACGTGAGTTTTTATCGAAATTGTCATGTTTCCATTTCTAACATTTATGTTCGTAATTCCAATTTGTGCCCTTATATGGTCAAGGGGAACACGGCTAATAGAAAGGATTAAAGAAAAGGATATCTGTTTCCATTCAACCAGCAAAGAAAGTAAGATCCATCTGGTTGGGTACGGCAGCGAAGCATGGATCACACAATTAACTTTCGGCTCCATGAAGATATTTTTCCACGGCTGTCACATGAGTTAGTACCTATTGTATTTCCAGCAGCAGCTTCCAATAAATAGAAAGGAGAATTGATGGAGTCGGATGCTGGGAACACTACATCAAACCGCTCCTGGCTGGCCGTTGCTTTTAGTCCCCTGCTTCTCTGAATGGCACAACGGCGGTGTTTAAACCTTCTTCTAGTGATTGAAACGCCTCTCCATTTGAGGTCTCCTCTGGCGAGACTCTTTGGATCTGTTGGGTGAAAACAAGGATTAGAAATCTTGAGGATGACTTGTTGACATCCTGTGTGGGGAAACATCACAGATCGTGATTAATTGTAGTCTGTGAATCATAACCGGGGTACGCCTGTGGGGAGATGATACAGTGACAAGTGATTTGTAAGGATTCTACCCTGGGTGCTTAAATGTGGCCTCTGCTTCTAACTCTAAGTGAAGTGTTAAATGGTGTGCTAGATGGTCAAGTTGCTCTTCGTCTGGACATAATCACCACACCTAGAGAGAGACAGTATGGATGGAACAACACATTGATGTGCAACTGTAAGATCTGGTCCATATGTTTTATTCGTTTGTCTGCCAGTCTCTAGCTTAGGAAATAAGGGTCACTGTGTCATTCTGAGGGCAGAGAACAGATTCACCCTGTAATTACTTAATGGTGGACAGGGAGCTTGTCAACATGTCAAACAGTGGCTAGCACTCCCATTCCCTCCATTTCCTTCCTCTGTAGCATTCCATCCATCTTCACCATGGCTTTATCACTTGCTCTCTTGTAGTTGAGGATTTAGCTTGGCCTGGTTCAAAGAATAGATGTTCTACCCGGCCTGGGTCAGTACCTTAAGTATTACAACGAAGAATAGGAAGCGATTACATTTATTTAAAAACAGTGTCTATTGAGGTGATTCTGATACATCATCTTAAGCCAAAATATTGAATAAACTTTGTCCAAATGGATAAATTATGCAGAATTCTTACACCTTTTGTCATACGGCTCTGCAGAGAGCGATACAAATTAAACAAGATTCGATTAGCTGATTGGGTACAACCTGAAGTATAAGACATGCTGCTTGTAGTTTGTCAACAGCAGTTTTAAAACGACTGTTTTAAATTAAATAAATTCACGTATCTAAAATTAAGGCCTTATAATGACTTAAATTCAATTCAGAAAGTAAGTTGGCCTTAAATAAATCCTTAAACTTTTAAGTATTTATTTATTTTCTGCTTCACTTAACATCAGTAAAGTGTAGTGCTAATCTGACACTTTCAATAAACCAATTAATAACTGGATCACAAAAACTCCTTAATAGGAGAATTTTATAGAATTTGAATCAGGTGAAAAATAAAATTATGGCACTTGAAGAGTTCTGTGTAGAACATATTCAAAGGCGAAGAAGGTTTTGGGGGGTTTTTTAATCTAAAATACAAAATATATTTTTTGTTCAGTTTTGGCTTAATTACTTGCCTGACTTTTTTTTATTTTACTATTTCAGCAAATGGCCTTTTTTGAGCTGCAATGTAGTTACCAGTTAATTGATTACTAAATTACTTGACGATTATTTCAAGAATTGATTAATCGCAGTCACCTCAGGTCTAACATCTTGATGTGATCAACCCATATCTACATTTTACAGATAATAATACTAACATCTTTTCCCTGTTCATCTGGCTTTCAGAGAGTGTGATTGTTTCCATTAGCATGAGTATTCAGCCGGTTGAACCAGTCTGCAGACGAGCTCTGTACCTGACAAAAGTGATTCAGTCTGCTGTGCAGAGGGCGGTGAAAAGTGTACTGATCATCAAAGCAGAGCGCGAGTGTGCTGAGCCTGGAACTCAGTGATCGGCTGCTGATGACTTCCAATTATTTCCTCACAGTCTGCAATAAATGGTGGGATTTTATAATTTAGCATTTTTCTACTGATTAGTTTGCAGCGGGGAAAATAAGTATTTAAACTGGTAATCTTTCATGTTTCCCACTTGCGTACACCTCAACTATGAAAGACAGAATTTAAAAACAAAATCGGAAAATTAAACTGTGTGATTTTAAAATAAATAGCATTTTGTTGCATGAAATGAGTATCTAAGATAATACAATAACAGAACTTAACATATACAGTTGGGAAGATCAGACGGATTCCCCACTGCTTATTGGACTGCTGGTAAATTGAATGAATAACGTTCCACAATGCGAAAATATTTAGGCTTTAAAAATGGCTTTGAATTGCATAACACCAACACCGCATGATCTCCTTACATATATTTGCATAAATGCATTATGTTTGTAGAAATGTCTTCAAATGCCTAAAAAGCGCCCACATATTAGAATGCATTTTCAAATATGCGTTGTATAAACATTCAATAAGATTAAAAGGAAGAATTAATTTAACTGGCACAGTGCCTGCATGGCAGATCTATTCCTGAGCAAGCGTTCAGTTATTTTGGCGTCTAGTCATGCCGCTATCGCCATTTCTTTCTACACTGTCATAACAAATGTGGCACTTTTTGATTTTATTCAGATTATTCCAATGTCGGGAATAAAGAAAAAAAACAACACCCAAATATTTGAAGTTTAGCTTTAGCAGCAAATGCTTTTGTTTCGCAGTAATATCAGTTTACTTCTCATGAAGACATCATGTCATCTCTGGGGTATTGAATGACCTCAATTTAGGTCAGTCTTCCCCTGAGTGTCGATTTGTATGACTGTAATTAATTTTGTGGTTTGATGCGACCCAGAACATTTCATTTTGAGGAGTGACTTTGCTAATTAAGTGAGCCATTGGCTCACTCATGTCTGAACCTGGAATCTCAATGCTGGACTATTTATAAGTCAGTATAGAGCAGTGCTGTTTTTGTGTATCTGCTTCCCTAATTCGTCATGTTTTGTCACCATAGACTTATCGAACTAAAACCACATTGTTCTATCTAGAGCTGCGGCTAATGATTTTGCTAGCTGACTAATTTGTGAATATTTTTTAAAGTAGCTGATTAGTCAATTGTTATTTTTAATCAACTTCTGCTTCGTGTGGGTGCATCCTCTGTTACTAAATATGTTTGTCAGGTCAAAAAAAAAAACCTGCTAAGAATAGCTGTTTAGTCCTGAATAACTCAGGTCTGACCAATTTGATTCTAACATTTTAAATTAGAGCTCATTTGGGTTGGTCCAGACTTTGTAACCTTTTTAATTCAAGTTCTGAATCACATGGCAACTTCATTAGGGTCTTAATCACATTTTGCAGTTGCTGGAAACAGCATTAACATGAGTAACTGGAATGGTATGTACTTAGCTGCTCTTATTCATTAGCTTTTGTTCCATAAAACTCCTGAAATATAACTGAAACTTGAGGGTAAACCATCTTACTAGTGTTTTGAGATGATCATCAGAAACTAGCTTTTATTTCTATGCCTGTCGCAGTAAGCAATAAAGCAATTAATTTCATGATAAATTAAAACAAACTCAGAAATTTCTATTTGCATGATTTTATGCTTCTTTTTTTTTTCCTTTCCCTCTTTCTACCAAAAGCTGGATGACAAAGGTCTGCGGTCTGATGCTTTGGTCTGAGCTAGCCCCTTTTCTTGAATGGCAATTTTACAGAGATTTCATAATTAATTTTATTTATTGTTTTATTTATTTTGGTTATTTAAAATGACTTCCAGTTCCACTGATAAATGTTCATTAGAGTTTGAAGTTTATTGACATTTGATCTTGCCATTATCATTATATTACTTCATAATGGTCTCAAAATGGAAATATTATAATTTAACGCAATAATTGCTGGGACAATTTATCATCCTGCAAAATGTATTATTGTGACAGACCTAGTTATTTCATGTAACAATAAACAGATTTTGTTTTGGGAATGTGACTGCTGAGCACCTCTACACAATCCAGCGCCAAGTTCTCCGTCTCGGTTTTGTTCTATTTTCCGCCCCTTCAGAGGACACTTCCCAGAGGAGACATCCATTGATCGGTTTTAGTTTGATGCATTTTTAGCGCAACAGGCACAAACCATGTTTATAGCAAGGAGTAACTTACTGCTCCTGTCAAATTAAGCTGCTGTCCATGCGGGTTGTCACCTTGATATGAGATACTTTATTAGTTTTTGGTCCCAAATGGTGGGATTCTTACCCATTTTCTTATGTGTCCCTTGTTAGCTTTGTGAAGCCGACATTCAACATATCCCCCTTACCCACCTCCAGCTCTTCCTTCTTCTACATTACAAAACTCAAAGCACACAGCGCGTCCAGACAAATTTGAGCTCCACAGTACCGGCAACATCCAGGGTCAGTCTGCCCTTTGATTTGAGGATGTACAATATTACTGTTGATCTTTAGGCTATAAACACACACAGAACAGAATTTCCTGAATTTCCAAAATGGGATAAACGGTATCGGCTGGGACAAGTGGAGAAAGGAGATTGTCAGATTGTTTTGTCTTGAACTGCCCCTCTTTCTCTCACTCTCATGCTCACTCCCACTTGTAGCCTCTCACTCCCTCCTTACTTTGAAGCCCAACTGCTTTACTCATCCCCGGGACCTTTCTGCGGGGATTAATCAGTTTTCCTGGAGAGATTATTCAAATACTATTACATCTGCAGCCTACTGCACCACAACCCTCCCTCCTTCCTTCGCTCCTTCCTTTCAGGCACATCACAGACCAACAGGAGTCAACAAAAGTCTTACTCCGGCTATTTTATTTGTATATTCTGTTACTTCTCTTTCTCTGTGTTTCTGTCTTTTTCTGGTTTCAAAAAGCATTGCACAAGGTGAGACCTAACAGGACTTTCCGCCTTCTCCCGTTTACTCCGGAGTTGTGTATGTTCCCATGATTACAGAGTGGGCATAAATGGTTCTTATGTAATTGTTCTCATTAGTGGTAACAGTGGAGAAGCCAAGGGTTCTCACAGCACCAGTGTACTGGAGCTCTGACAGATCCAGCAGGGTACCGATCCCTGCCTTTACCTCTTCACACGACCGCTTGACTCCATCCCGGTGTTTTTTAGCCTTTCTATTAGCCCTTTGTTGTATTTTGCTTTTCAAGTTTTAAAATGTGACTTTTGATGCTTGAGATAATTTATTTTGGGAAACAAACTCCAACCAAATTTGCAATGGTCACAATGAGACTGAAAACACAAATTTAAACAGACATGTTTAAGCAATTCATTTTATAACAAGCAATTAATTGATCGATCTTGTGATGAATATTTTTGAAGGGCAATTTTGTTTATTGCCCTTCAATAAACAAAATTGAAGGGCAACCAAACCCAACAAACCCATTTTGTTTGTTGGGTTTGGTTGTGTTTTATTTTGGATATTTAAAGTGATTTCCAATTCCAATGTGGAGTTTTCTACAGAAAATTAAAGTTTATTAGCGTTTGAGAGGGTGAACTTGCATTCAATATGTTGCTTGAAAATGGTCTCAAAATAACAGTATTATCATTTATCCCAGTCATTTCTGGGACAATTTATTGTCTGGCAAATTTATCATGACAGACCTATTGTCAGTGTTTGGTCGATTGTTGGGAACAAAACAATTTAGGACAGTTAAAAAAAAAGAAGCACTTTGTCTTATGAATATCTTCATAAATCTTCAACTTTTTCAAGTTTTACTCATAATTTCACCGACAAATTTGATGTATGCATGTGACAGACCAGCAGAAAGTAGAGCGTAATTTAAGTGGAAGAGCTGATGTATTTTCTGGACCAGCTGTTGGAAAAACTACTGGATGCGAACTTATTCATAAACTTGACACATTTGAATCGTTTTTCTTTGAGAGAGAAGTCGACTGCACATCATGTTATAATTGACCAACCTCTCTGTAATCTGTGGAAGCCGTTTTTATTTCGCTGCACTTGCCGATCGCTTTAGTGTCTGTTGAGTTCTCCTTGTGGTTTGTAGCTTTTGCAACGCCACGACACTTCTCAGAAATGTTACTTTACACACAAGACGAGCTGATTTCTTGTATTTCTCCACTTCGAGCCGCAAATGGTCTGTGGAGGACGTATCAACGGTGCTGTTTCTGTGTAGTGATAACAGTATGGTATGTTTTTGGTTTGCATATCTAATAATATATTAGAGTAGGTGGTATAAGTACCAAGAAAAACTAAACATAACTACTTTTCTAGCTCTTCATGGTTTCATTAATCAGTTTCCGTTTTTGTAATCTGCAGTTATTAACTACATCTTGCCTCATTTCTCTTCTTATTTGTATTGTACTGATTTTCCTGCCATTTTGTTTTTCTTTTAAGCTCTTGCCTGGTTTTCCATTTTCATACACCATGTTGCTTTTTTTAGTTATTTAGGTAATCAAGGAGCTAAATGTGCCAAACATGATTCACGCCTGCTATTGTGCAGCACTAACACACACCATACTCCACTTCTTTGTGGCTTGTCCCTCTGGTTTTCTCTTCATTTAACAGAAAACACTATTTTCTGTCAGTCTTCCATATAAAATCCTGGTAGAATGCAACAGCTTTTAACCATAAAACTGTTCCTCAAATTGGAAAATCCCTGGAGTAACGATATAGTTGGGGTAAGTCACCACCCCACCACCTAACAGAGTGACACAGTAATGCAGATTTATTACACAATGCCATTGTTTGACATTAGACTGTGAACATATGTTGAACCTTGTTGACCTCCTGGCTTGTTTTCACAGTTGAATCCCTGACTCTTAGTGTTGACACAGATGTCAGATTCAGTAGTTGCTAAGCACTATGGACCAAAACTGTATATGCCTGTGTATAATATTTAGTAGAAAAAAAGTAATGCAAAGCTATTCAACTCATTTTGTAATTATTGTAGAACAGATTTTTTAAAATTTTTTGACTTTCCCTCCCTATCCTGTGTATTTATATACTGTGTTATTATGGTTACATCCTCTAAAAAGCTCATGTTTTTTTCAAGTGAAGAAGAAGAATCACTCAATAGAACGTCTCTATGACACCATATTGGGGCTGTTGTAGATCGGGGAGAGGGGAAAAAGAAGTAAATTTCCGCCCAAAAACTCATAAAACTTCAGAACAATCTATTATCAATAGTTTTTCTTCTTCTTTTTTTTTTTTTTAAAGAAAAACCAAGGAAAGTTCTGAGCTCCAACATTAAAAAAAATACGACTCAGAAATTTCCATGTATTTTGTTATTATTATTTTAGAAAAGTTCTGAGCTTAATCTCAAAATTTCTTAGTTCAGTTTGATTCTCATATGTTTTTAGATTTGGTATATTTAGTGTTTCATATCACTTAGGTCACCTTAAAGTCTGTTTTAGAATTGATTAATATTGTACTGCAACAATTAATAGTTGCAATTAATTGATTATTTAAATTGTCATCAACTAATATAGTAATTGAATTACGTGCTAAGCCTTTCACATGTTGTTAGAAATATTGTTTTAGCTGCAGATGCATCCTTTGCTACAGTTGATAATGTGCACACTGGAGGAATTTTTTAATACATGTTAGGCCAAAAAGAAATGCTTATTTTGTTATTCAAAAATGTACAAAATTTGTTTTTATGAATTTCTTTACATGTAGCATTATATAAAATAAAAGAATAAAAGAAAAATCGGCAGAATGTGGCAGTTTTTTTAAACTCATTAATTGACAGACTAATTAATTACTGAAATAGTCATTAGCTGTAGCCCTAGTTTTCTGTTTCTTTGGTAATTACGTGTTTATTATCTGGGCTCACTGGAAGAAGAAATGCTGACTCTCAACATTTAAATATAGGCTTTAAATACTTTTCAAGTTTATAATTATCAATCATAGGATTCACTCTTGAGCTGCGTTTGTGTGTAAAACATTGAGCACTGGTGAGGTATGAAAGGTTCATTATCAGAGGCTTGAATTGAAGCCCTTTGTTGCATTTCGCTCCTCGCTGTGTGTCAGAAACTTCTGGCTCAGATCACTGGCGAATGTGGATCCTTTACGGCTCAGTGCTCACTTTGTGCCCTTGCCCTCTTGACCTCTTTCATGGAACAGTAGGATCGTCGAGTTGGATTAAGAGTAGAGAGTCATAAAACTCTGCAGCCGGAGTCGGATTTTGCCCTTTCCAGACACGTAGCATTCTGACATCGCAAGGTGTATGCAAACACGTGTTGAGTTCTAGTTTCTTATTTGCATAGGCTAGGCTAGGTCAAGCACCAGCGTTCTTCGCAGATCCATACTTTGCAAAAGAATGCTGTCTTTTCCCACGCACATGAACAAACAGCCTGTTTTCATCCAGATTCCCTCTCTATCTGTTATCTCTTTTGCAGACATGATCCTTAGGAGAGAGTGTGTGTGTGTGTGTGTGTGTGTGTGTGTGTGTGTGTGTGTGTGTGTGTGTGTGTGTGTGTGTGTGTGTGTGTGTGTAGGATGGAAACTGGCAGTAAGGTGCTAATAAATCTGGAAGATGAGTTAGATCAATAGCTCTGTTTTACCACATAATTCTGGGGAATTAATAAGCAAATATGTGTGTTTGTTTGTTTTTTTCCATGTGTTTTAGTCTTTCTTTGACTGCCTGCTTGATTTCTCTTTTGTATTGTATTAATATTGGCTGATAGCAATATTGAGCCGATACCATCTCGGCCAGAATCATGCATATTTTTATTACTTATTTTGTAGTGTGGAATGTTAGAAAAGGCTTTACTCTGTTGGATTAGTCTAACAGAGAAAAATAGTCAGCAATAGGTATGAGAACAACTGACCCATTTATTATTAACCAATGGGTCAGCATGTGGGATACAAGCGCTGCTGGATGGAAAACCTGGACTGGACTACATCCTGGAGCGGAATGCTTCTATATACACGCTTATATCAGAGATGTTAGATGAGGACTAATATAATACTCATTTTTTGACAGAAATCGGACTGGGGCTCCTGTATTCTTTGAAAGAGACTTTATTTTTTAATCCATCAGAAAATGAAAGATTTACAAAAAAATAGCATATATTTATTTCTAAGCCTTATTTGATCAAAAAAAGTGTTTCAAAGTACATACTGCTGGTTGATTTGTTGTACTCTGGAAGTGCTTCGTTTTGATATTTTTAATCGATCCAAGGGTGGAAAAATCACATTTTCGATATTTCACCTGCCAATTACTGAACAGTCGATTAGGGAAATATTGATGGTTTAGCATTGAGGCCACTGCTTATAGCTAACCCAAGTTTTGTATCTTTATAACTGAGTTAAAACAACAATCAGTCAGAACATATTTCCCAGAGCTTGCTCTGCGTAATATTTCATTTGGTTTTCAGATGACTCCGAGTGTTTTTGTGTCTTCATGGTAACAGATGCATTAATTTTGTTTAGCCAGAGACTCGACGCAGATGGATCTGTTTTCCTCCAGTCCGCAGTGTGGAATCATGCAGTCTGTCACAGGCACTGCAGTGAGCCCAAACATGATATGACCTAAATAAATGAGTTTAATAGAGGAGAGCAGGAGTGAGCCATGGAGCAATATTTATCCCCCTTGCGTGTCGTCTTGTTTTCAAACGCAATACCCGTCTGCAGGCTACCACTTTTCCAATATGCTCATTGAAGGTTAAGTGTTTGTATGACACTTGGAGCTGTACTTTCACTCCATGTTTCCTTCTAAGCACCTGCTTTGGTGTCCATTTCCCTGCCTAATTTTCGTGTTCATGCTTAGAACATTTTCACTTTTGTCATGTTGCTACTTCAAATTTTTGTGTATTTTGTGGGGATTTTGTTTTATACCAACACAAAGTATACATACTATGGTGAAAGAATTGGAATACATAGTTGACCTCTTTTTTTTTTCTTTTTCTCTTTTTTCAAAATTAAAATTAGAAAAAGATGTTGTGCATTTATATTTAGCTGCCCTAAGTTAACTTCTCTGTCCTGGCAGAAGAAAAGCTTCCCCACTCTGTGAACTACTGACACCACATTTCATACCATTTCTGTGTTGTTGTTTTTTTCTAAAATGACCTCTTATGACTCCTTTCTAAAGGCCAAAGTTGTGGAACGAACTGCTATTAGGCAAATATATTAATTTTTGCAGTTCCTATAGTTGCCATATGTTACCTTGTGTGTAGTTTTAGACGGTTGGCCATATTTTGGTTGGTTGCAGTTGTGCCAAATTCTCTCTGTTTTGTGATGATGGATTGAACAGCTCTCTCTAAGATGTTTGAAATTTGTTGTTTTTTTGTTAAATATCCAAACATTGCTTTTAACTTCTCCACAACCTCATCCCTTATCTATCGGCTGCATCGTTTGGCTTCCAAGTAGTCCAAGAAGGGAGCCTTGAGGAACCTCATAGTTAATTTTTTTTTACTGTTTTTAAGGAAGTAAAATAAACTTTTATGAGCTTTATGTCTTGTTATAATGTTATTCTCTCATTAAATACACATGTGGAGTGTTGGTTTGATTTCTTTTTTTGTTTTTATTATCCATGTTTGAGAACTCCTTGAACCCCCTGACTCCACCACTTGACTCCTTCAGACTAACCATCAGCAATTAGCAAACACCTGGTGGAACTGCACGATCTGATTGTGTGAAATATGTCTGAGTCCTGTGTTCCAACAAACTTAGTAGAGGAATATTGATGTGATGACGTGCTGAAGCCAAAGCTTTGGAAAGAGCGAGAACTTCTTAAAGAGACAGAGGCCCAATTTGAAGGCATTAAATTGCGAAGTCAAATTTCTTTTAAGCAATGTTTAATATACACAGCATTTCTTTATAACAACTAAAGGTGACATAACTAATTGATTGTGTTCTAAAATGATACAAATAGACTAGGAAACACTAAATATCGGCGCTTTAAATTTGTATAGAAATGTTTCACATGCAATCCAAATTAAATTCGCTGAACTTTGTCATTGTGTAGCGAGTAGATGTTCAGAAAAAGTTTCAACCAGAATAATTGGAACTTTTTCAACTAGTTAGATTTTTGCTGTGAAGCAAAAATCTAAATTTTTGCTTCACAGGACAAAAAGTAACCCTGATAGTCAGAAAACAATATTTATGAAGCAAATATGCTTTTATAAAATTAGGAGCGCTTGACGTCATAGTAGTTAATAGTTTATTTTTTCCCCTTCCTCCCAAAGCCTCCTGGGTGTTATCACAAAATCTTAGATTACGCATTTCAAATGAATTAACTCAACTTTTGACTCAAGTTGTACGTGAATCATGCGTGTGACTCACACTTACAGAGTAACTCCGACTCTACTCTCTTCCTGTCACAACAAGAGGTTTTGTGGCGTTGAGGTGTGCTTTGGCATGATCGAACTCTGAAAGCTTTGTTTGTGTCCTGCCTGCAGAACTGGAGCCTGGCATGGACAGATAAGAAGAAAACCTCAACCTGAAGCTCACTGTCTGCTCCCAGTCACTGCAGGACACGTTTCATTATGCAATCAGTCAACCAGAGTGTGTGTGGGTGCGTACATACATGCATGCGTGCGTGCATGTGTGTGTGCGCAGGTGTAATTCTGCTGCTCATTCTTGCTGGTGTGTTTGTGGACGGTCGGCTCTCCTGGATTACAGACCTTAAATCCCGACAGATCCTCATCAGTTCAGAAGTCAGTGGGTACAACTCGTTAGTCCAGCAGTTTGCTGTACTCATGTGTTGGAAGGGGGATTTCACTGCCGAGTGACTTTTGGTCCCCCCAGTTTTCTCGTTGATCTGGGAGATTTGAGCCAGGCTTGATGGACGGACCTCTCACTTCTAATTTGGATCAGCAACTTTTAATTGGGCCTCTGCTTTTCTTGTGTAATTTAATCCGTGCTCAAAGAAGAGAAGTCTACATGGCAGTACTGTCACTTTAATTAAATGTGCTGGGTTTTTTCCCCCCCCATTTATTTCATTGCTTGAATCTGATTGAAGATCATAAAGTTATTCTCAGAAAACATTCCTTATTTTGTTTATTTATTCACGTAATTATGAGGTAGAACAAAATTAAGGATGCATTTAAACTTTCGTTTTTTTACCCTCTATTGTTGAGCAGGAGAGCTAACAAAGTGAAAGGTCAAAGTGAAACCAGAATGTGAATTCACAAACTGTGTTCAAGTAGTAAATGTGCTCTGCTCTTCTCTGTAGGTGTATCGTCTTCCAAATAAATGTGTTGACCTTTAGACTTATATTTAAACTATTTTTTTAAACTGCTTCTTGAATCATATTTTCTGTATCTGGTGAAGTAATGCGTAAACAGGGCTACAGCTGATTTATTTTAGTTGCCTGATTTCTCATCGTTTTTTTTCCGATTAGTTTGGTAGTCAGAGATTTTTTTAAAACTCTGCTTTCTGTTGGGACATCTCTCAGTAAATAAAAACTGAAGCTGAAAATATATTTTCTTCTCCTATTTGACAAGAACTGAAATGTAAGATCTAAAATACTGAGTTTGAACCTGAAGTATTTGTGTTCTTTTCTTGTTAGAGATCTATCCCTCCCACCCCCAGTTTGAATAACCAAAAGACAAATTGTTTTAAACAGGCTTCACTCTGTAAAACAAAGTATGCAAACTGCAGCTTAACTCGACTATTTGCTACGAAAAGACAGTTGTTGTTGTTGTCTGGTTTTTTTAAGTCAGAAAAGTTATATCAAAGGCTGTGTTCAATAATTTGGTTCAAATATTTTAGATTTTGAACTGTGTTAAACAAATATGTTTTACATTACCTAAAACATGACATATAACCATTCATTTAATTTTACTATATAAATATTCCTGGAACTTGTCATGTATCTCACATGCGTCTAATATTTTATAGAATTTTACGCACAAACCTGTTTTTGTTTCAGTATAAACTGATGGAATTTGATAACATCCATCCATCCATCCATTTTCTGTGCACCCTTGTCCCTGATGGGGTCGGGACGTGCTGGTGTCTATCTCCAGCTGCATTCCGGGCGAGAGGCGGGGTCACCCTGGACAGGTCGCCAGACTGTCGCAGGGCAACACAGAAACAGACAGGACAAACCACCATGCACACACACAGTCACACCTAGGGACAATTTAGAGTGACCAATTATTTGATAACATATGGAACCTTATTGAATTATTATAAATAAATGTTCTGTTTGTTTATGGACTTTTCCTCTTGTCAGTCACATAATCTGTAGACCACTTTTGATAGATTGGTTTCTGAATCGAATCATGCCCCTAAAAAGCTAGCCACTGAAAGATTTGCATCTATGATAATAATAGTAATAAATCAGATTTTATTAGCGCTTTTTTAGACACTCAAACATGGTTTAGAAGAGGGAAACATAATAAATAAATAAATAACCCAAATTTTGTAAATATTATTTATTTTTATTTAATTGTATTAAATAATATTTATTAATTGGAAAATAATCGATTCGAATTTCTTATTAATGCTTTGCTCATAGTGCAAACAAAGTGTAGGAGTTTTCTTTTGGCCACATGATCAGCAATTAGTGGCAACATGTGGGGGAGGGGCATTGTTGCATTATTCAGCATAGTCAAAAAGAAAAAAATATTTGCATTTTCTCTCCCATTAGGAAGACTTTGAAACACAGGAAATGCACAACGGATAATTTTGGCAGGTTGACGAAAAAAATTGGTAGATTGTGATGCTAGCATTTGCTAGTATCCATCGTGTGTTTCACCTTCAAAGTTGTGTTAGATTTGAAGGGATTATAATTTTTTTATTTTTTTTTCTTCCAAGATGGTGGAATATTCTTTAAATAAATTCCCTTTCTGCCCTTCACAGGGAGCGCCGCGATGAATAAGCTACGGCAGAGCTTCCGGCGCAAGAAAGACATCTACGTGCCGGAGTCGAGCCGGCCTCACCAGTGGCAGACGGATGAGGAGGCGGTCCGCAGCGGCAGATGCAGCTTCGCAGTCAAGGTGACTCTCCTCCTTCCCCGTTACGCCCACGTTTTGTAGCCGGAGTACAAACACACCTGAAATCACTCATTTTACAAACACTACTTGACAGGACGCGCCACTGACCTTAAACTGTGAAACAACCGAACCTCAGAACTTCTCCTCGGTGTCAGACTCCGCTGCGATTAATCAAAAGCTCTCAGAGGACGTGAGCGCAACTTTAATATAGCTTACAGCTCCGTTAAAAATGCGCACAATGCTTCCTGATCTCTCCAGCTTTCTACCATAACTTGAATGAAGGTACACTACAATATAAAAAGTTACCTTTGATCAATATTGGCAACAGTAGAAGGCCGGTCTGTGTGAAAAAGGGGTTAGTCCATGTAGCAGCACTCTGACCTGCTCTTCTGCAATTGATGAAGTGGAGAGTTGGTCTTATTTTGGCAACACAGTCTTCCACTTTTGCAAACAGAAGTGCAACGGTACGCTTCCTCTCATCACATGGGGCCAAATGGTCACCTCACCTCAAGAAAAGGGAGAACTGAAGACCTGGGTTTAGTGACAGGGAAGTTTTTGGGGGGTTTTCTGACATAACTGACATTTGTAGTTCTTTATTTGATTGAGATCTCCCTGATTTTAATGATGAAAATTAATGACGAAATCTAAGGCCTTAGGATTACAGTAAGACAATGTAGAGATTTGTGTAACCGCAAATTTGCATTTAGATTGTTTAAATCGGACATGCTGAGTCGGTTCCTTTTTTCTTTTTTTTGAGGTTCAGCAAAATTGGGGTAATTAAATCTAGCTTCAAGCAGCCACAAGATTCCATGTATATTTTCAGCTTTACAATCAAGGATACATTCTTTCCCACAAAGTACTTGAAGCAGGATTTATTTATGAGCAATTAGTGATGCACCATCACGCTTCTCCAGGGTGATATTTGCAGTTTTACTTGGCTGGACACAGAAAATGTTTGCAAGTCCTTTGATAAAGGTTATAGTTTTAAATCCAACAGAAAACCAAAAATAATTGCAACATTATCACAAGTTATGCATCATAGAATGCATCTCAACATCCAATCCTTGTTTAATTTGTGGATTGTTTTCAGTTATTAACAGTCTTGAACAGACATTACAGTGACGACAACATTTTCTGGTTTAGTTCAGACGCTTGCATAAATAGAAAAGATTAAACAAGAACATTTCCTTTCCTTTGCTCTTCCTCTCATTATGGGACAATGCAACCTACAATGCTGCTCCTCTGTCCCTCCTCCCCTTCCTGTTTCCAGACTCCCTCTCTAGGTGCCTCAGAACGAGGCGAGTCGTGTGTAAGTTGTTGCTGTGAAATTATCACCAACTGCGGCGTCGTGTAGCACACCAAGAACAGGAGAGGATGGACGACTGCATGTAATTTTATTTAGGGGTAAAGGATTACAAAAAGGACAAAAGTATGGTTAGCTTTATTTTGAACAAATTTGAACTTTTTTCGAGTCGGTCTGTTTCATAAATTCCCTGAAAGTTGTGTTAAAGTTCGTGATTTAATAAGACAAAATGTGAAGAGTTCAAGAAGTATGAGTACTTCTATAAGGCTCTGTGGTCCATTCTTTATGGTCCTTTTTAAGGTGTTGGTGGAATTATGGTAAAATCAAATTGGCGGAGTAATTTGCAGCAGCACTCTGTGAAACACCAGTGTCTACTCATCCTTAAAATGTCTTAAATTCAAGCATGTCTCAAATTCACTTGATTAAATGCATGTTGGACTTAAAGACATTAATTACAGGTCTTTCAATTCCATTTAGTCTCAATTTTTGTTTCTCCTTGGGGCTTTTCTGCTTCATTGCATTCTGTGACTCGAGGCAGTTCAGGCTACCAGTAACTAGCTAGTAATGTAACCTTGCTAGCTTCCTTCTTTTTTATGTCCATCATGGGAAAGTGCAAATATATTGCCAATTTGTTGTCTTTTGTGTATTTCTTCCACAACAGAAGATAACGGTCTTAAAAAATCTTAAAAGTGCAGAATTATGTAAATTAAACTTTTTTTGAGCTTTACATCCTGTTATAATATTTCCTCATCAAAAACATGCCTGGAATGTTGCTTTGATTCTTTCATGCATCTCCAAGGCAACCATTCAGCTGGGCAAAACGCCTGCTGGACCTAGTGCCGCCTTCGAGGATGAAGCTCCTCCTCAAAGTTGCAATTTCCAAGCTTCCGCCTCACAGAGCAGCCTTCCTCCGCCCCTTCCTAGCAGCTATTAGCAAACAACTGAAGGAACTGTGCATTTTCTGAGCTCATCTACTAGTGCAACACTGTTAAAAACATTGTTAAAGAGTTAATAGAGGAGCCATGCTGTGATGATTTCCTAAAGCTGGAGTTCAGAAAGAGCAGGAGCTTCTTAAAGAGACAGAGGCCTAATTTCAAGGCTTTAAGTTAGGAAGTCAAATGTGTTTTTAGTCATATTTGATGAACACAGCATTTTTATAACAAGTGAAGATAACATAGTTTCTTGATTGTGCTATGTCAAATAACTGCGGCTTTAAAATGCGCAATGCTGCCCCTTTAAATTTGAGTTGGTGAAACCTGAAGAAAGCCCGAGAAAATTCTGTTTATGCCATTTAATGTTTTTAAAAACCCTAATATACGGCGTAGTATTTACTGCGACTCCTTAAGCCGTCTCTGTGTTTTCTCATATCCGCTCCTCCCTCATCTCTCGGCTGATCCCCATTTGGAGACACTACAGCTGCTTTCATGGTCCCGGCTACCCACGGCCGCCTCCTCGCATCAGCATTGTCCCAACATCCTACGTTTGTAGTCTGCATCCGCGTAGATCCGATGCATGTATAAATGCACACGTGTGTTCTAATACGCTTGACAGGGTGACTCACAGCTGTTACGTCACATTCTTAAAATAGCAGAGGCAGAGGGTGGGGTGACAGGCATGGGGCAGCGACACTTGCTTTGTGTGTATGCGTGTGTGTGTGCATGTTTTTGTGTGTGTGTGTAAGGAAAGGGTAAGGACTTCCTCTCTGGCCCAGCACGTACAATAGCTTCTGAAGAGGTCAGGGTTGTGAGTGGAGAGACACATAATGATGCTGTTTGGAGTCCAGGAGGAAGGAGGGAGAGAGAAGGAGAGATCTTCAGGCTAGAGGCAATATTTGTTCTGTGTTCAGTTGCACTTTAACCCAGATTTGTGTTTCTGTTGACAGAAACACAAAGGCTCTCCTGCTTACTCTTCATCTCATGGCGTTGTTTTTGCACCCTTGTCTCTAATGCATGCAATTAGAAGGGCCTTTTACTTTTTAGAGTGTGTGAATGTACAAATACTTTCAATTCTGTGTAAAACTCAGCTCATGTGTGAAAGCTTTAGTGTCACTAGAGATGGGCTTATTATATTTGAAGCAACTCTCTTGAGTATCATGAGTCTGGGAGTGAAATATAGCTTTATGACTTGCCATATCATGCCTGAAGGATTATAGAATGACCAAAATCCTTTGGAAAGGTTTGCAAGCATTACTCTTGTGGTTTTTTTTAATGAGCTTCTGTGGTCACACAGGCCAGAATTACAAAAAAACAAAAAGAGTTTGTTGCAATAGATTTTCACTCCCTTTTCTGAGATTTCTGAGAAATCGGACTCTGATTTTTCAGTTTGGTCAACTAGCCAATCAAAAATAAACATCAGTGAACACAACTCAATCCCTATATTAAGAAAAATACTTGAGACCATCTTTGGTACAATGGAAACAATTTTAGAAGGTACGAGGTTCTATCTAGTCAAGATCAAAATCTATTATTAAGGCTGCAGTTGGAAGATATGAGATAACTGTGGACTTGGTCTGAAAATTTTAACTAGGAATGCAAACAATTAATTGGCTTACAATACATTGTCAATTAATAGTTTATTAGATTAAAGTAGGTGGTAATTAACTAAGAACATTCGCTTAGACCTTCTGTTAGTGTTGTAGTTTGGCCCCCATCCAACAGAGGGCATCCCTGGTCATCCTTAAGCAGAGCAATTAATAGAGTAATAGAAAAACAAAGATGGCGGGGGCATCCCAGAACAGGAAAGAGAAACAGTCCAAACAGAGTCCGGTGTGGGATGCAAAATGCTCTTTATGTGGTTCTGCTTTGAAATGTAAACACTCGACTAGTTCCTTAAATTTAGTTTCAACTTTATAGCGCTCATTCAACTGAGTCGCATGACGGAGCAACCTCAACTTCTCATTGAAAAATGACTGACTGCGAGGATGTTGTGATGACAGAAATGGAAAGGGTAACGCAGAAAAATTATGACACAATTGACAGACATAATGCCAATAAGCACGGTTGATTTTGTTCCTGTTTTATTATGTTTTATAAATATGGTTAAACAATTTTTGTTTATTCAGTCAGTATTTAATACAGAAAACACAAAATAATGTTAAAATTTCTGTACTTTATTTAACGTATTATGAAAAATTTAGCCCTTTATATTATGAAAAGATGATCAGTCCACTTGATGCAAGAGTAAAAATGGCTGCTTATCAATTAATTATAGTCTATCAATAAGATCAATCAGCTTTAGTTTAACTTGTTAATCGATAACTTGCATCCCTAATTTGAACATATCTAAACATCGATTATTTGGAAATTTCATTATCTTGGGGAACATTTAACCCAAATAAGATTTCTGAAATAATCATATTTTTACCATTTACTGCCTCCCTTATGTATACTAGTTTATGAATCTGAACGAAAAAGCTGAAAATGATGGCACCAATGCATCTGAGCGAGAGCATAGAATGACTAATAGACAACGCCTCAGTCAATCTGCTTTAACACATCAACAAAACGGTCTAATCTTTTCACAATCTGGTTTTGTCTTACTGCCCACTCTGATGTCAGACTTGTGGTATTAAGTTTTCTTGGAAATACACCTGAGACTGCTGTTTGGTAATGCAATATGGATTAACTGTGGTTATTGCTAAAGACAGTTATAATCGTCAAGCCTGTTTCTTTTTATTTATTTTTAGAATAATAGTAAATCTGTTTATAAAAGCCGTTTCCTTCAATAATATAAAAACATAAGTAATTGACTGCTCTCAGTGGGGAATAATTTTTCAATTCTGCTTTTATAATCCTTCATTTTCTTGAAGCGAAATCCGACCTGCCAAAACATTCACGCCAGCCCTGTGTAGTCCGCTTCAATCGGACTCTAGTCCGTTTGCCTGGAAAGTTTGGGGAGGTGTGGATCTACACTCGAAAAAAAATCGAGGGGAAAAAAAAAAAGATAAGTCTAGCACTAACTGAGATCAAGTGAAGGAGCAATCAAACCTCAAAGTGGTGGGTTGTTGGATTTATTATTTTTTTTAATCAGCAGCACAAGGGTAGAATATAAGATTGGTTGTTCGTCACTAATAGAAAAGGTTGTTACAGTCCTAGTGAACCTCTTTCCATCTCTTTCTGCAGTACTTGGGGCATGTGGAAGTGGAGGAATCGAGAGGCATGCACATCTGCGAGGACGCGGTGAAGCGGCTTAAGACGGTAGGTATTACAACACGACCTCTCTGTACCTCCAGGAATGTGGCTGCTAAACACCAGATATTCCACCTTCTCTCTTTTACTCTCTCCTCAAACTATTTCACCTTTTATGGCAGCTCTCTCTCTCTCCTATCAGTGTGTTTGTTCTTCCATTGTTTTATCTTGCTTAGTTTTTTCCCCTATTCTTAAGAGGTTGAATCAGGTTCTCCACCCTTGCCGGCCGGCCCTTAAGCGCTCCTTCTCCTCCCCTCGTCCTCTCGATACGCTCGGTCTCGGCCGGAGCAGCAAGGTCGGCGTGTACTTCCTGCTCCCGTAGGATCTGGCAGAGTTGCGCAAAAAAAGGGAACAAATTCCAGAGAGGAGGGGGAAGAGGGAATCAATTTCTTTTGCATGTCGTCAGTTGTTTGCCAGAGCTCCACCCAGGTCATAAACTCCCAGCCCTGTGGATGAGACTGATTCTCTGAAGTCAGGGCCAAACCTGAGTCGGCAGGTTTGGCGGAGCTCTCCGTCTCCCGTCTGCGCGATCGGGTCCCACCTAGACGCATTGACGGATTGCGTCTGAGTTTAAGCACCGGCCGAAAAAAATTGTTCGCCACATGTGCCGTCAAAGTTTCGGTTTTAGATTGAGCTCACTTCAGATAATGTATACCTGTCATCCAGTTTGCTCTCCATCAGTACAGACTTAATTTATCCTGCAGCTGCATGAAGGGTCCTTGAGTCCTGCTGCATTTTCTACTCAGACTTCTGAAGACTTACTTGATCCTTGACTCATTTGCTAGTGTAATTACACTGAAGACCGTGTTCATTCAGCAAACTACCAAACACCAAACATTCTTAATCTATTCAAATTAAATAGATACTAGTTAAACATGCATGTAAAACGACCTTTATTAATATTTAAGCACCATTCTTCTTAAACTAGTCATTGTCTCAAACTCGACATCAGTGGCGTCACTAGATCTATTTTAGGGGGGCTAAAACCCCTTAAATATTCTTAAGCCTTGCTAAATAATTTGATGTTTTTTTGTTGTTGTTATTGGTTTCCTTTGTTTTTGTTTTTACAAATAACACAGATAATGTGAACATTTAGTGAGTTTACATAATCACGTGAAATATCAGTTTTAACTCAAAAATGAGGCTGAATACTCCATAAAATGTCCTCAACCTCCACTAAATAACTTGGTGGTTTTTGTTATTTGTTAAAAAAAAAAAAGCAACATAATGTCACCAGAATGAGTTTAAATAATTACATAGAATACCATTGTAACTCAAATATGATCATAAGACCTTGAGTTACAATAGTCTGGGCAATCGGTACAGCACCACAGGAAAGTTATAATTATCTTAGCAACATTTACTTGGAAGTTATCTTATTACATTGATTAACTGTTTGCAGTCTTCTTTTTAGAAGCAGAGGTTTCTTTTACCCTTAACATTATTTCAAATATGGAACAGCAACTTCTCCATTTTCATTGCTGTGTGAGATATTTTCTACTAGCCCACTACATTTGCTCACATCCTGTGTGTCTCCTTGGTGCTGGTCATTAGCACAAATAAACCCACTACTAAGAGTTGCAGAATTTCTCTTCTGCTTTTTTTTTTTTTTTTTTACAAGACTAATTTATACCTCACCTACTTTATTGGGCATTCCTCCAAAAATGGAAGTGCACCATATATTATAATTTTTTTCTCTAAAAGTTCCATTTGTAAAATGATATTTTAAAGAAAACCTCTAAATTAGATTCATTTTATTATAACTATACAGCCATCAATCATTAATTACAATCATGCCTAAACTTTTTCACACATACCTCTAACAAATGTAGGTTTACAGTAGTCATTTAATTTTACCAACATGTTATTGCTGACAGAAAGTACTATTAATGTTTAGGAATGAATCTGTGAAACTCCAGACTTGAATCTGTTTAGCCTGTTTGTTGATGAGCGAACAAACAGGCTCAACAGATTCAAAATTATAACGGATCAATTTCAGCTACACCTGATTTATTTATTTATTTATTTATTTTTATTCCTTTTGTGGTCAGATCTGAGTAGATGCTTAAAGTTAAGCATAAACAAAAAAAAAAACTGAGTTGTGTTTTTACCCAGAACGATAACAGAAAGAAAATTTGTCCGAGTTAAAGCGGATCACTTTGCTCTTAACCTCACATAGATATTTTTAAATCACTCTTAGATGGGGCATCCTCACTCCGTCTCCTTATGCCAGACGGTATTGTTAAAACACGGCTGTCAGACCAAGGCCAGCCTTGAACAAATACAATTAGCAAATCCTTCTTCGTCTTCTCTAAGTCTTTAATAAACCAACCGTTGCCAGGCGACAAACACAGTCGCTCCGTTTCCTCTGAACTAACATTAACGTCGGACAGGAAGCTGGTTTCTAAACCTGTGGGTGAGCCGTGATCGGTCCTAAACTTGCAGCTTGAAGCAGGCCAAGGCGAGAAGCAGGATCGCCTTCATTCTGACTGCTTCACAGCTTCCAGTGAGGAAGAACAGTAGCGGTGAACCGAAGCACGCATGAATAAGTAGAATTGGAAGCTGGATTGGATGTGCCCGAGCGTTGAACCGAGCTGGAAGGAGTCGGCCAGGGAGCTGTCAGCTCGGCAGTGTCGTCAGCAGCCTTCGGGAGCGTAATAAGGAGTTTTCTCACAGCTCTGTGATCCGTGACTCAGAGGGGAGGAGGAGGAGGAGGAGGAGGAGGAGGCTGCACTGCGGCACCATCAACCTCCAAGCTGCCCTCTTGTGCTGTCATTATGACATCACTTCCTTTTGTTTGCCGACTGGGGCTGTGAGTTTTATCAGAGTTACTCAGCTCACAGTGACATGGATTTTGTTTTTCTTCCTTTTTGTCTGTGTGTGCTGCTGGATGTACACCTTGAAGATGCTGACATAGCGAAAGAGTCTTTCTATTCATTCAGTCAGTAAATCGAGGTCTGTGCGCTTTCAATGAAAAGTCGGTTTGTAAGGCTGAAAAGATGTCCGCCGTTTCTGAATTGAACGCTAAATTTGAAGAGGAATGAAAACAGGGTCCTCATCTGCTTTGATGTTAAACCATGTCCTGTGGTCAGGAACACTCTGTCTTGTATGTTTTGTTTTTTTACTGCTTGAGGAAAATGTTGTAAAGCGTAAAATGGTTTCACAATGATCTTGCACAACAGGTGTGCAGCGGTTCTGTGTGTCCTGACAGGGTTTGCGGCTCTTTAGATGGGAGAATTTTTCTTACTCAGCATTAGACCCGATCTGGGATGATAACCTTCCATAAAACCTCACGCAAACATTCAAAACTGAAAAGTAGCAATTATTTCTACTGCTGCCAACATAATAAGCGTTGATTGCCACAGTTGTAACATTACAAATAAAATGCATTCGTTATTTTTCATTATGAAAAGATATCCAATAAAAACCCATTGAATTTTATGGTAATTGATTTTGTGAAAATGATGTACCATTTTGCCATTCTACTCTTTACCAAACCTTGTATACACTTAGCTGTGGCTTGTAAAAATCAGTATCTCTGCCACAATTTTAAAAAATTATATTGTGACAACAGGATCGATTTGAGAAAAGTTTTCATCCACATGAACCTACAAAAATACGCCCTTGAGCATTGTTTAGACATGCCAAACACATAGGGGGCAGTGTAGCTCAAAGCTAAAACCTGTCAGCCAATCAGATTGTTTCAAAACAACAACAACTTCCTGTTAAAAATTAAACATGGCGCCCAGAGGTTCATTTGTGTGGACAGATAAATATTTTGAACTACTTTTTACATGACGTATTAGGATATGAAGCTATTAAAACACAAAATGTTGTCAATTGGGAATTGTGTCACAAGTGTGTGGATATATTGGCACGTTATTTGTCGCAGAATGTAATTCACGGGAGCCTAAATCTGCATTTTGCCATGTAGACATGCAAATGGAATTACAGAGCTTTCTCAAATCTCCACTTTGGTGGTCACAGTTTTTATTAATAATTGGTTTTTGTGTGGATGAAAGACCAAAACGCATAAAATGCAAAAAAAAAAATGCATTTGTTTTCACAGACGTGGGCTAGGCCTGGTATTAGCTTTTAATTACTGTGCTTCTGTAAACAACCTTCTGTGTAGCTGTCAGAGTTGATCTACCGTAGTTTGACACTGGTGTTAGCCTGCTCTGTTTAAACATTATGGTGATTCATATCATTGATGTGTATTGGATGGATTTCTCTTTCTTGTAGATTATTAAAAAGTGTAGCCCGCTGACCAAAAGTGTGCAGCCGCACTGCCTTACTTTCCGCAAGCAGTTGTATAACAGATTTATACTGTTTTGAGACCGTAGCTTTCTAAAACTTTGCTTCACTTTATCGGTAGACGTCCCACACCTGCTCACCAGGTAGTTTTGTACATCAATGTCTACAAAGTGGCTTTCCTGTCTCATTTTTTCAGACATTGTTGACTTCATTTTGACCTTTTTAAAAGTCTCTTATCTCTTCCGCTTGGAAATGGTTTTGCTTATTATGAATTTATGAATGCTGAATGACCTTTTTCCGTGTTATACTTTCTGTCCTTTTCAAGCAGGTTTAAATTGCAGAGAAATGCCTCCAGATCCAACTTCCTCCTTTTCTCGAGTTGTAGCGCTCTCTTTATTCTAGACTCTGTTCCCCTAACCGTATCCTACTAATACAATCACTGCTCGTCTTTGTGGCTCCCACAGAAACACCACATGCACTAGCAAGAGCTCAACTCACAACCAAATGAACGTCCATTTCTGGTTGACATGTTTAATCATGCGTTAACATGAGCCGTCTGCGCCGCAGCCGTGTAACAGGAGCCCAACGGCACTCCTTTTCAGAGTTTGTGGGACGGAAAACAACTCGCAGCAAGCATGTGAACGCAGAGATTGGATTAAGACCGGCTCTGGTCTGGTTGGAGTGTTTTTTTCTTTTTTCTTGTTTAAAGTGGTTGCTGCAGTTTGAACCCGAACCGCCTGACTCAGCGAACAGTCACAGGCTTGATCCAGAGGTCAGTCTTCCGTCTGCAGCAGTCTGTTTCTGTCTGCTGAGCAACCGCGGATGGATCGGATCTCTGTCTGAACATCAGACGAGAAAGAATAAAATAGGACTTGAGGTTATCCTGTCCCGAAAGACTAAGAGGTAGAGATGGATGACATGTGCTGCTGACAGGAATATGTTGCTTTTCCAGCTTGACAGGCTCTGACCAGAATTATTTTTGACAATGTTTTGTTTTTTATCTGTGTTGTAAGATCTTTCACTTAAATGCGGTTTCAGAATCGTTTAGATATACTTTGATTTTGTGGGGAACCTCAAGATCCCATTGATGATCATTAATAAACCTCCATTGGGGGTCTTTACCCCAACTTTGGAAACCAGAACTTTAGGAAACATACATGTCTGTGTATATTTAGTAAAGCTAAATATACCAAATTTCTAATATAATATGCTACGTTAAGTTTAAAATGTACACTCTGTAACTATATTCTTTTTAAAATAATGAGTCTTTTCAATGTGGAAGCTGTATCTACATTACAGTCAGCTCTTTTCCCCCCACTTTGAGTAAGACATTTACAAATAAATTCAGATAAGCACAAAAATGTATGAAGCAATTTAACTGTAAACTGTATTTATGTGACATGTCGGCAGGTTATTCAGGCTAGAAGAGAGAGCAAGATTTTCAGCAGATAATTACATCAAATAGCTCAATTTGATCCTGTTTAATGTCTGTTATAAATTCAGCCTTCTGGAAATCACAGTGATACGGTAGGCTCTGCATTCTCAAGGGAACGTACAGAGAAAGCTGTTTTTGTAATTTCAACAACATCAAAGAGGGGTACATTGATTGCAGATTTTTGGCCTTTAAAAACCCTGACCTGTTTTGGCCGATACCAATTATTTTTCTTTTTTTCTGGTTAAGTTGCTAAATATTGCAGCCAAGTGTCTAAGTTGGCAAGAGTGGGGCACCTATTGGCTTGACATGTGTCAGCCGGCCGCCAATCTCACAAAATTAGGGAAATTGGGGCAGATTTATTGGTCTGTTAATTTATCGTTGAACCCCAACGTAAACTACGCTAACTGCTATTATAAGAATGCTAAGGACTGTTTAAAATGTAGGTTGTCTTTGTTTTCAGAATAGTAAAACTGTGTTTTAAAGCTCTCACCCAAAGAGTACGTCTTCTCTCATACCAATACAAATGAATATGGAAATATTTTTATCGCTGTTGTTATATTTGAGTTCTTAAGTGATTATATGCTTTAAAAAAACCACCAGCAAGATATCGGTTTCCGTACTAAGCGGTGTCACTTCCTGCTGTCAGAAGGGTTCTGCGGTGAGCATTAACTCTTTTTTGGGATTTTCCTTCATGGTTCTGCTAACTCCAACAAAGTGTCCCTCTTCCTCCCCCATCAATCCATCCATCCATAACTTTGAAGTGAATTCATGCGACGCTAACTGAATAAAAGCATCACTCACCTCACTCATAACCCCAGCTTCAACTTCACCAAACAAGCTTTGAATCAAACCCCATCCTGTTGGCACTAGTAAATTCTTAGGTAACATTTTCATGCCTTGTTCTCCCCCCGACCCCGTCTCCTCCAACCCTCTCACCCACCCGCCACCCTCTTTTTTTTTTTTTTTTTTTGCCACATCCACTTCCAGGACAGGAAATTCTTCAAAGGATTCTTTGTGAAAGTAAGTTATTGCTTTGTGACTGAGTGTTTTTTCTCCTTTCCTTCTCACTGGCTTTATCATTTTCTGGCACTTCACTCTTTGATCACACCTGATGGCTGGAAGAAGCACATGGGGAAGATGACTGGTGGTTAGTGAGTCTGGACAAACACAACGATGCATGTGTCTGAGCAGGTGGGGTGGTTTAGGCTGGGGCGGGGCATCTTTAAGTCACCCATGTGTTTGTGTTTTTGGTATTAACAGGCGTGCCTTCTCTTCCTTCAGCCCTTCTTCCATGAAGCAGCAATGGAACAGCGGATATTTCCCTTTTCATTGTTGCTATTCTAACCAATGGGGTCATCACTACCTGCTGCATCAATCCACAGAATCTCACACCAATCCCTCTTTGGTTTCTTGATCAAATTTATCTCCTCCTGTGTGGCACAGATCTTTGAAAACACCTCTTGACATTTTTTTTTTTTGCCTTTCTCACTAGTTGCTATCTCTTTTATTCACAGGTGTGCTCTGTTTGTGTGCGTGTGTGTTTGTCCTAATATTTTTCATGAATAGGTGCAGAGGAATGTATAAAAAGAAAGTAATCCTGTGGGATGTTGGAGAAGCTCTTGTTTTGTAACCTATTGCTGTGTGTGTGTGTGTGTGCATGTGTGTGTTTGTGTTTGCAGGCTGGGAAGAAGGCAGTGCGAGCTGTGTTGTGGGTGTCGGCTGATGGTCTTCGTGTTGTTGATGACAAAACAAAGGTAAGCCAATAGAAAACCTTGTAGGAGAAGCCTGGAGAAGCAACTCTAAACTTAAATCCAGTCCAAAATCTCTGCACTTCAAAAATTGCTGTTAACCAATGTTCTTCTTCCATATAATGAAGAATCTGTAAACATTTGAGAACGTTAAAGTACAAAATCTCCTAGAGACAAACCCTCCAAAGGCTCTGCAGCTGTAATTGCAGTGGAACATTTTTCTGGATTTTACTGGCTCTGAGGGACTGAATACAAATCCGCATTTTTCACAAGATTTAGCAAAATGCTTAAAGGCCATATATGATTTCACTTAAATCAAGTCTGTAATTCATGTATGTAAAATTAAGGCATTAAATTGTCTTAAATTCATTTTAGAAAGTGGTAGTTTGCCTTAAATACGTTAATCATAGGGCTACATTTTGTTGTAGCCATTTAATTTCTTATATTCTATGTAGTTTGTTTTTCTCATGGGACTTTTTCTGTTGGGCTAAAGTTTGAGACATATTCATTGCATTCTGTGACTCGAGGCGGTTAAGGTTACCAGTGACTAGCTGCTAATATACTCTTGATAGCTAGCTATCTATTTTATTTGTTTTTACATCTGTCATGGGTAAGTGTCAATTTATTATCTTTTGTACATTTCTGTCAAGATACAGGTCTACATTTTGTTTCTTTGTACTTGTGACAGTGCAATGACAATAAAGTTGAATTCTATTCTATTCTAAATTTCATTCATATTGGTCTTAAAATGTATTACATTTTTTCAAAAACCCTATTAATTGTATTCTACTGTGTTTTGGTTTGTCACGTAAAACTTTGGTGAAATATAGGAATATCTGACATTTAAATGCTGTGAAAAAGTTCAATATTTTTTAAGCTGATCATCTTGTATAGAGTCATTACTCAATCTGGATCAGTAGGTTACAGAACCAGATTTTAGACTAGACTGGTCAGCTTAGTTGGTCTTATGTAATGTTTAAATTTTCTGAAGCTCTGAATTTTGTGTTTTCCTTTCCTGTAAGCCATAATCATCAAAACTGCAAGAGATAAAGTCTTGAAATATATAACTCAATGTGTAATGAAAATGTATTTTATGACTTTCGCCTTTTTCCTAATATTCACATTTGTTTGAGGTGCAGACAAAACTTCCTTTGTAAGTGGTAAAGTAACAAAATGTGAAAACATTCTAGGTGTATGTTTACGCTGTAAATATTGAATATACTGACCTTATCTATTATAATAAAAAAAAAAAAATCTACGGTAAAAAGGCTCAAATTACCTCCAAAATGCACTTTTTTTGTCATTATGTACCCTGTGCTCCTGTATGTGGTACTAATGACTTGTATGTATGGAATTAAATAGGAAGTCATACTGACATCTGCTGGATCTATCTGGTAATGACATAAAAATAATTCTCAGTTTTTGGGGTCAGCTGTCTGAGTTGGATATATAATTATATATTTGAGGGGAAAATGTGAATGAAAGAATAAAAAGATAAAAATAAACTATATGCAATTTGTTTTATAGAGTTACAGTAAATCAGAATTTTAACAGCTGTCGACTTTGCTGGTCCAACTTGGTTTTTCTGAGAAACTGGAGTACTTGTAGTTGATCTTTCAAACATGTCAGGTATTAACATGCATGTTTAATGTAAGATGTGTATTTTTGCCAATACAGTTTTGAATTTTGTTTTGGAATCAGAAATTGTTTCATGTAGTTGATGAGAAAACACTGATTTAAAGACCAAAATGAATAAACCTGAGCTCACGTTTTGATATTGTTCTGTTTCCCAGCTCTCAGCTTTGACCATGCTAACGATAGAAACTGCTTCCCGCAGGACCTGCTCCTGGATCAGACGATAGAGAAGGTTTCGTTCTGCGCTCCTGACAGGAACTTTGAGAGGGCGTTCTCTTACATCTGCAGGGATGGCACCACGCGACGCTGGATCTGCCACTGTTTCATGGCCATTAAAGACTCAGTAAGAACTAGCTCAGTTACCGCTGATGCTATGCTCACCGTGCTTTATAGGAAGACCTGCTCAAACTTCTTCTCTGAGGACGAGTTTGAGCTGTCGCCTTCAGAAATAAACGACGCGTGTTTTTGACTTTTTGCGACGCTGCAGTGAGAATCTTCATCCTTTGTGTCGTCTCTGTCAGGGAGAGCGACTCAGCCACGCTGTGGGCTGTGCGTTTGCCGCTTGTCTGGAGCGAAAACAGAAGCGGGAGAAGGAGTGCGGCGTCACGGCAACCTTTGATGCTAACAGAACCACTTTTACTCGGGAAGGCTCATTTCGTGTTACCACAGCAACGGAGGCTGCAGAGAGGGAAGAAGTCATGAGACAATTGCAGGATGCTAAGAAAGGTGTGTACTTTAATGGTTGGAGAGTTAGACTTTAGAACCCGTTATGAATCTCTAAGTAGTTGGTGTGAGAGCTGTGTTTCTAGTTTTTACAGTATCTTTCTGTCTTTATCTTCCTGTATCTGTCTCTTTTTGTCTTTCTGTCTTTTTCTTTCTATCCCTTTTCTTTTGGTCTTTCTTTTTATTTCTTTCTATCTGTCGTTATGCCACTACTTTTTTTCGTCTTTCTTTGTATCTTTTTGTCTCTTCTTTTTTTTTTTGTCTTTTTGTGTCTTTCTTTTTATTTTCTTATCTATCTTTTCTTTCCTTCTTTTGTTGCTTTGTTTTATTTCTTTCCCACCTCAGCAGGGGTTGAGCAGATATAGAAAATAGATGGATTAATATATATATATATATATATATATATATATATATATATATATTTTTTTTTTTTTTAACTATATTTTATATATTTTTCTCTTGTTGGACACAACAAACATACACACAAC